>JAOSYY010000010.1:1958961-2005783 GCA_025727935.1 Hebomoia glaucippe
TATTCGAAATATGCAAATTAGTAAATCGAAAAAAACAACTCATTGTCCTTCACATATGTATATTACGAAATCTTTGTCCACATATTAGATATTAGTTCTAGTTATAGTCAAATACTAAAAGTAAACTCCAACATACACCGTAGAGGACAAGATGGCTGCATTCCAAGAATGTATTTTTCTCAATATGCACCTTATTTATATTGCAATACGAGCTTTCTACAAAACATCTTAGATATCTGAGTAGTAACTCAAGCTGTCCAGCTGATAACAGCCTCCGCGCCTCCCACCTAAACTTAATACCATATAACTCAGAACGGAATAACTTATTGCCAGCTTATTTCGATTTCAGCTCCTTTTCTCTGTGTTGCCTCTTTTTAATCATTGACCAAGAGCCTCGTCGACTCGAGACGAGCGGGATGATTTATGAGCTGATGGTAGATCAAATCACAACAGCGCCTACTTACTTTCAGTTAATAACTTTGGCATGTGAAATCCTACACTTTTTTGTAAACAGAACCTGGTTTGACAATACGCGGCCTTTCTATTATTTGATGACATATATTATTTCCTATTAAGGCGTTGTAAAATGAACTAGATTCTTAACGCTTCTGTTGTCATACTAAGAGTATAATACCGACCCTATATTGTTATGTTGAGATGAATTATGAAAAAAAATTGTAGCATTTTATAAGAAGTTAGAAACATTTTTTACTTTTAAAATAAACTGAACGTTCTTATCATTCAATAAGAGTAAAGGCTAAGGGTTCATTTAAAATGTTCGTGAGTGGGCACCGACAACGATACCCAGGTTTTTTTTTATCTCGTCTGATGTATATATACTGTCACGACTGGAGCAGCAACGTGACTGTAATACACGCCGACTGTGAGATAAGGCTCCCCACACGCTATGACCGATACAAGCAACTGATGTCTAATGGCAAAGGTAATGGTACTCACTGTATCAACCAATGAAAAATTATTTCATTACCAAATTCTCTGGGTGTTTTTCGCTCAATCCTCAATTGTTTTTGTGAACATTAAGGATTATATAGTAGCAATCCATTCCACTTGGCACAGTCAGAGACGTCATTTTAATAAGAACTATTAGGTACCTATCTTTAATTTGTTCCAAATTACACATAGTGATAAAATTTCATGATGGTAGGTTCAATAATTAGAGTTTAATCCGAGAAAATATCGTGACATGGTGGGATAGGTCAAACGGTAGTAAAGAAAAATCGGTAAATATTTTTCTTAATATATATTCTAATAGCTATTATTTATCATAATTTTCTTATCTCAATCTTTGAAGTCATTAGTCTATCAGAAATTGTATCGCTTGCATATCGACTAAATTCAAAAAACTTGCTGTGTGGAAACTGGTTAGGTTTCGATAAAGCTTTTAGTAGTGAGCACAAAAAAGTTTGAAACAGCACCACTATACAGAATTAAAAAGGAGATAGTACTAAAGAGTACAACCCGTAAAAGGCAAGTTAGAAATAGTTGTGGTCATGATTTATAGACAGCTATAGAGGTGCTTAGGATATGTGGTATCTACAGTATCGTAATTTTCAAAAATATCGTTCTTGATTTATTTATGAACTCAATACTTTATTATTTCATAAATCCATATAAAACCTACAATTATTATCATATAACTCATAGTATGTCATGAAACTGGAAGAAATCATATTGCACTGTAAAAAACTAAACAGAAAATCTATTAAAAATTGTCAACAAGACTTATAATAATAAAAACATTTAAGCAACAAGAGATTTGTCTATACAATAAAAAATTGCTTCTATCGATTAAAAATCGTAAGACAGAAGTGCCTTAAGAACTCTTTCTAATTGATATGGACTATAACAATAACCTTTAATGTATTTATCTATTGAACAATATAATAATAGGTTAAATAACTCATGACGCATCCTTTAAGGATCATCAGTCTGTACACAATGTACATGCGCTGACGCAGTTGATTCAATGACACGTTTAAAAATCTACTTTTTGCATTCAAGCAATAATGATACACATCGTATCGGGATACAGGCGACATTCCCGGGAACAATTTTCAATTTATCCCCTTTTTACGCTATATTAAATGCACAGATTTATAAGGCACTAAACGATGTGTACGATATTGTTTTAGATCTTGACATAGTGTTTAATGTCTTTGTTGCGTTGCGAAATAAGTTGAATTATACAAACAATGTTGTCTTGTAGCGCTGCCATTACAGCACTAGCTTTCAATTTATCTCATTGTCTTTGGTACAACATTTACTATCAAATACGTTTGTTTTGGTCATTTGGAATAAAAATATACTAGTATAGAAACAAAACTACTTATTTATCAATAATTAGATCGATTTTCTGGGCTGCAACTCGATATCCATTGACAGCGATCACCATTTAATATTCGCACCGAATTAGCATCCAAATATACTTAGCTATGTTGACTTTTAAAGCAAGCAATTATTTGATACTAAATGTCAGTAGGTGTCAGAAATAATAAATATAGCTATCTAGATACCTAATAGCAATTAATTTAGATAATAAGAGGTAATTTACACAGATAAAAGGAATTGCCCAATAAAAAATCCATAAAACCGGCTCTATTATGATCTTAAGGCGTTAAATGATTGACGATTAAATAATAAGCCACCGTGCACTCGTAAAACAAAGATTAACATACAGTTACGGTTGTAAATAGCCTATAACTTTGATTTTTACGACTAAATAATCGTAAAGGAACCCCGACAATACTGCCGAGTTTGAGAGGCGAGTGTTTATATGAATACTTTGAAATAACCCGACTCATTGAATTCGGGTGGATTTTATTCTCGCACTATGCGAACGGCAAGCCTGTTTTGATGCACTTTATATTTTATGGCGCACTCGTAACATAAACTGTTGAACGTCTCAACAATGCTTAAGACCACATTAGTAAGAGGGAGACGGTATAATTTTGTGAGCTTCTTTTTCGTTTGATGGAATGTGTTCAGTGTGCTTACAATGCGTATTGGATGGATACTTTAATATCTAAATGATAAATATTAAACATGAGTGGTCATATATAAATATATAATAATATCAATGAAGCTTTTGTTGATGTAATAGATTGCATAATGATTTATTTTTCTGATTATACCATTATACAGAATTAAGAATTTATTTAATTTAAGAAACTACTCAAAAAGTTTCCTAATTAAAAGGTTATACGTTTAAATCGTATTTAGCGGCTGTATTTAAACAGAAATTGAGTTTACAAATATAATGGTGTATTTCAAACATATACCTCAAATGAATAGCAAATACTTTAATGAAATCGTAGATCTAAGAAGATAATGTTTGGATTGTCCTGCCGCTAAATGTGTATCCAATACATAAAAACTATTCAATAATAATTTTTAAAGAAAAAGTGTATCTGGATATAAATATATCTTATCAGGAGTCGATTACAGGCTGAGTAATCTATTAGGTAGTAATAAATGGATTACTTAATTCCGTCTTTGCACTCGAAATGGCTAATACTTTGATAGTTTTTGACAATTAATTATATTTGTTATGAATCCAAGAATCGAGCGTAGTTTAATTAATTTCAAAAGGAAAATGATCAGCCAAGGTATTGTTATATGTATATTTAAAGTATGTAAGTTTAACAAAAGGAAATCTATTTTCTATATTAAATAGTTATATAACGAAGCTAAAGTTAAGTAAATAAGACAAATAGTTACCTACATATAATAGAACCCAGTAATTTGAAACCACTTCATTTTGTAAAGATCGCAACACATAGTGGCCATTTGCGGTTTCCCTTGGCCAAAATTCCGAGTAATTAAACAACTGAAATTTAACTGTATCTAGTATAAATTTAATAAGGATGGGTAATTAAGAGCGTGAACGAGCTCGCTGTTTCGGTTTGGCCAAAAACCAAAATGACTCTTGCGGTTGTATTACTGTTTTGTGAATACATGAATTATAGCAGGTAACCTCAGATACTTTTAAATTATATAAAATTATAACAATTTATTCAGTATAATAAAAGATAAAAATAAAAAATATTTCAGATATTTAGGTCCATGTATCACATGCCTATCGAGTTATTATAAATGTATTTTTATACAGTAAAAACTATAAGAATTTTAAAGCAGGAACCTACTTACATATATTGAAAATGAAAAATAACGTAAAATTAAGTGAATAATATTTACTTTTATCTAACTAGAAAGCAGCAAAAAACTAGGCTTCAATATAAGTAATTCAAGTAAATAAAGTTAGATCATATGAGCATCTAAAAAAGGCGACCTTACCGAAACAGAATTTCGATAACATGGAAAAACTAGCAAAAGTTTTAGACGTTTTAATTGAACAACGAAACCGAGATTCAAGCAAATGCTCGGTAAACATCGTGAATCGCCCGATAATAATGAAAGTGATGGCTATGACGCCATCAGTGTATGAAGCGACCGTTTCGGCTACATAAACAGCCCGTATTCCACTAACCAAATTATATGAACACTATAATAACCTTTATCTTAAACATATAAGGTTCAAATTTCAATTTTTTCGTAACATTGTATTAGAATGGTTGTGTAACGTCCCCCTCTACCGGCGGGGAGGTGCGCGCGCGGTTGGCTTACATAGAGATTCAAAATGGCCGACTTTTAGTCGCAGAGCAAAATTGTCCGTCACATAGAGCACATCGTCTTAGGTAAAGCAATCCTTGTTAATTGGATTTTACGTTGTTAATATGTAAATAATCGTGACAAATGCAGTAAAATCTTTAGTATTTTATATTGAACTATTTCTACATTATCTTAGTTTACGTGTATTCATTAAAATATTAATTTATTTAAATTAATTTTTTACCGATATTGTTCAAATTAAATTGCAGTTTTAAGGTTCCATAGTAACACTAACGCCAGTAGTAATTTTTTATAATTTATCAGGGCATTTAACACCTACCTAAAACGATTTTTATTTATTTGTTTTTCAGACCGACATACATACATATTAATATTTATCTTCTATAAAGACATTTATAAATCTATATATACGTTTTAAAAATGAGTCGTTTATTGAGTTAAATAATATTTTTAATAGTTTCAAAGATTTAAGCACCACGATATTAACCTAAATCAAATTTAGAATTTCGTAATTATCTGGGCAAAATGAAAAAATGAACAAAAGGCATCAAAACTTATTCAGTTTTAATATTTATTAAGATCTACAATTACTAGGTATACAAATAGGTAATATGTTTTTTCTGATAGGTCTGTTTTAAAAAATCATTAACTGTTGTTAAATCTGTCAAGATCGGAATTCGTATACTAGGTTTAGGATTGGTCACTTTGAATTAGATTGGAACTTTTTTAACATCGATATCAAGTATGGAAATTTTTTTCTAATATTTATTTATTAGTTAATTGGTAGGTATCTACGAGTATATTTATTTATAAAACGAGAAGTCAAGTAGAGTCCTATTAAAGTTACTCCAATAAGTAAGAAAAACGCTTATCGTTCATGAAACATAGTTATTAAAATTGTCAGTCATGTAAGCCTACCGTATACGGCAGAAGCGGGGTTGGGCGCTACGTTCTCGGATATTTTGAGAAATTGACATGGCGACGCGGACACTTTCTACCGCACTTCCACCGGCGGCGCCGGCTTTTTCTCATTTTTATCTTCATTACTAGCGAGATAAATACATTGTTTTCTACGTAGAAAAGAACTTATATAACATACATTGATTATAATCTTGTTTATAGGTGCGCTAAAAATAATGAATAGTATCCTCACACATAAAATTACAGAAAAAATTAAAACTAAGACGAAATCATAAATTAATCCCCTGGGTGGGTATTTCATTTATTTACCTAATTAATAAGAAAACTTTATTCCATCTTAAGAATTGGAGCAAAATTATATTAATAAAAAGGAATTCTTGTCACTCCTGAAAGGAAATAATTCTGAATTTTCATCGCATTGTTTAAATTTATACCTATACCAAGACAACTACTTACCACGCTGTCCATGAAATATTTTATAGACTCGAAGCCAGAGTATCTACGAGAAAACAGATAAGGAAACGAAGGACAATCATATTAATTTTCATTCAATAGGGATACAAGCAACCGACGGCATACTAAACTAAACAATGGAGGTGGTCTAATAGAATAAGACTATTGTATTAAAATTATCGTTTTTTTAATTATCAAACAGAGATAAACAGCTAAGCATCTATGCGATAGTAATTGTGTTTACATTTATAGTTCCAAAGATCTAAAAAAGATTTTTATTAAAATTAACATTAATTAGGTTTATAACAATTCGATTTTATAAATAACTTTATATGTAGTGTTGAAAGTAAAGTGATAACATATAGGTAATCAAGTATATTTTATTATATTATATTAAGAAAATTATGCAAAAATCTTTTTATCATCTTAATAGATACATGACTATTCATTAAACCATAAAAATAAGCTAATGTTATTTAAAACTGCACACTATTTCAATAGGATCGATTTATAAATTATTCGGATTATATAGTAATGCATTATGTAATCAAGAACTCACTTAATAAAACTATCACGCAATTATTCGTGTGTTAGCGTTAAAACAAACAGTGCATGAGTCGAATTCTAACACGCTCGGCGCCCGCGCACGTGCCGCCCAATATCCGTCGAAATATTTATTTTTATTTACATTTTATCCTGGCTGTAGCAAACTGATGACTGAAAAATAACCTCGGGAAACTGATGTCGATGGATTTGTGTCTGTATTATTTTTTACATGGATTTTGTGGTGTCGACAACGTATTAATGGTATGCTGCATCTTGTGTTCTACGCGGTGTTTGGATATTATTTTCAAATAGTCAAACATCAGTTAAAACGTATGGAATTGTAGAGAAAAGGTACGCTTAATTCATCTTTCAGCTTATTCACTATACGGCAGGTATTGTATAGAGACATCGTTCGAGGTAACAACGAATTATAATGTCTAACTTAGGAATTATAGTAACTTAAACGACACATAAAACCTATGTAATATCTTTACAGATATATTTCAGACCCTTTATCATTAATAATCCTATAAAATATCAATATATTGTTTCTTTTTAATAGTTTATACAAATTATGAAAAAGTATATATATCCTTAAATCAGTTATCGACAGATGAGTCGAGGTTCACTTGATGGTAGCTGATACCATATGACATCATTGAGTGTTCAGTGATCTTCAGACAGCCGGATCAGGCTTGTCTAAAGTATTCAAATACTTATGGAAGACTAGATGCGACCTTCAACACTTCACGAAACCACTTTAAATTTTTAGAATGTCTTTCATAGGTACCAATAATGAAAAGTTTGCAGGAGGACAAATAGCATGCTCATAGATATTAGAAAATGTATTGCATCTTACATCAGGCGGGATTTTAATTCGTGAAATATAAATTCTACTGAAACTTTTCGATAGATATGCCAAATAAATACTCCATACTCTTTTAAAGTATAAAATAATAATAACTTCACAACTATGATCACTAGTGAGCACAGAATTAACACATAGGAAATATATTTTAACGCAACAATTCTACCTACATACCGGTTCATAAATGCTGTCTGAGACACTTGTGTTAATTAGGCAGGTGTTTGTTTAGGTCGTTTGTGCAGTTAGCTGTATTGCAGATAAAACGTCTACTTAACACGATCGTGTTAATTATATACCAATAATAGCTTACCTATAAATAACAGGTGTCATAACTATCATTATTAAGTACAAAGTATGTTTAGGCCCCTACTTATAGATTAAATTCTTATTATTCGCCATATAAAAGCTCCAAGATCTATAGTATAGACATTTATTAAACAACAATAGGTATATTGAGTTTATTGTCTACAATATACTTAATATTAAGTCACAAAAGTTCAAAATATTTTTCAAATTTTTTATTCATTTTTGCTAGATTAATTATCGTTTACCTACAGTTTTAATTTTTAGATGCTGTAATTTTTTGTTGAATATAATTTGTCAACAGCCATATTTTAAGGATTTTTAAACAAAATTCCAATAATATAACGCCAAAAAGTACCAAATACTACACCACTGTTTTTCAATTTTGATATATACGAAAGGAAGGTAGTTTAATTTTAAGGAATTGCTTCTTATATAATTAATTTTGTAACCACTATGACCATATATTTGATTTAATTAATTGGATAGGTCATAAGCTACCCATCATCATAGATCTCGGCTAATAATAGACAGATGTTTATTATATAATTAGTTTAAATACTATCATATTCATTGGTTTGCTAAAGTAAATAGTCTATTGCCCTAAGTGCGGGTCAATGAAATAAATCAATGATACCTTATCAATAGTGCACGCTTTATATGCTTTAAGGCACTTGTTACATTGATATTAGGCTTTCTAAATATATAGGTATAGACTAAAACGTTAAGTAGTTATTTGCCTGTCTAAAAAATCTTTAAATATAACTTTTAAGATATCATTTGACAAATAATCACTTTTTTAAAATACAATAGCAATCTAAACATATAATAACCGAAATAGCTACTTAATAGGTAACAATTGATGATAAATAAATGAGTAGGCGAAATTATTAAAATTGAAAAAGGATCCCATAACGGTTTATTGAAACATTTAAATTCTTTGTATTAATTTCCGAAATTATACTTCATATTGAATGATATATTAGATTAACATTCACATATAAGTTAAAATAACCTTTTGTTAAGAAATTCAAAATGTTCTTTCCAACTTACGTTTCATCTCTTTTTAATACTACTAAAATAAAAGAGACAAACTATATCAGGCTACGTAGTAACAATATGGCGGACACAACACCACAGCGCATCAGTTTTTGAAGTGTTATTGTGATAATTCTAAGATTTAACAACTAATCACAGTGAGTAAAACACTTCTCTATTTATAATAAGTAACTGAACACGTACTAAACTACAATTATATGAAAGATAATTTTTAAAACGCACACAATCACAAATATTCACTCTGCCGCCAAACCATCGGTCGCCATATCCGTAATCCGAGCGAGGCAGCGTGCCAGGGCCGCATTGAAAAGAAAAAATAATAACCAAATTAATTAAATAATTTTTCAAAATGTTTATGCGTCGTACCGAAATTTGAAAGTTGTCTTTGTAAAATTTTTACTATTTTAAAGTACATAATCTTTCTTAAACTTACTTAATAGTTAGACTGAAAGAATCAAATATATATTATACCAACTTCCTTTAAATGTAATAATATATTTTAATAATTCAAATATATGTAAATGCTATATATATATATTGATTTTAAAACAAAAATCAAAATATTAAAAGCTATTATGTATTGTTAAAATAATAGATCTTCAATAAATATATTGTTATTTTCTATTCATATGTATTTCTAACTTAATATTTTTGTAATCTGATCCGGTATAGTTACGGTTGAGACAAACAATTCAAATGTGATAAAATTAAGAGAGTTTGGATAATAGTATAAAATTAATACTATTTTTGTCATAATACTAATTTTTCTACAAACACATGGCTTAGTGCGACCCTGAATACTCGCTCCGCCTATTTCAAGCAACAAAAGTTCGTGCGATGTTGCTTCAAAATACCCCGTTTGGAGGCCATTTTGAAGATCATGAGAAAAAGAGACAGCATAATTGAGTGGTATCATAACGGCCGCATGTGCGTGAATGAGACAATTATGCAAAGTTAGTTTAGTTTTAATGGTTAAGGAAGTTCGGCCTACAATCAGAACTACGGTTGCTGCGTTGTTGACAATACCATGTTACCTTCTATTAATTTTTTTAATATGATTTCAATTAAAAATCGAAAAATGACTTTGTTTAACATTTTAATATATAAAAAATGGTTATTTTATAATGGTCCTGTATTTTATTTAGTAAATATTTTTTTCAAATATATTTCTTTTAAATATTTTTTTAGTATTTAAAAATATGTATGTAGTAATTTTATAAAATATTCAATTTTCGTTATTCATAACTTATTACAGCATTTACTTCCAAATATTTATTTTGATATACTTTTTATTTTATTGTTTTAATCTTCAACTAAAACGTACAAACTTAAAAAAAACAATTTATATAAATTATATTCTATGTTGAACAGCAACGTTGAACCGGTTTGATTACAAGTTTCTCTAAAAATAGGTTATTTTTTAATGTAGAGTCATGGTAGCGCCATTAAGATAAAATATTAATAGATAGTGTCCAAGCGCCACACACTACTAAAGTGACGTCAACTTCACCCTGACTTCATAGTTCAAGCAAATACCGTTAGGTGGCGCTGATTCCAACAAGCTTTTTGAGCACCCTCATAAAAATAAATTTTATTGTTATGACGAAAATAAAAGTCTTGTCATCAATTATTTAAACATCATTTTACTATGTCGTAAGATTTATTTTACGATTAACAAGTGTATTGATGAATTTATATTGCCGAATGACGAATAAAGTAATAAAATCAGATTTTACGATCGCGTTATCGTTTCTATATTGGTTGTTATGACACCTTTTTGCAGTAACATTGTGTAACACGTGATAACGGTAGCAATAAAATAATATATTATAAATAGTGAATCAATTTGGCTATTATTTTAACGGCCATTATTATGATACAATTAAATAGATAATTTATTCTATAAATGTACGGAATACGTTTTAGCTTACATATTTAAATATACTTAACTATGTTTATCTTACTATTAGTACGCATCACGATATATGCCAAGTAAAACAGTCAATTTTATGTAAAAACAGATTTTTTTATCTCATATGATACTTTCAATATTCTAGAAGTATACGAGCTTAAAGCTATATTGAAAAGTTTATACTTAACTACACATTCCGCCAGGTGGCAGTGATTCAGATTTTTTGTAACATATCTACTTAATAACCTGAATTATTAATAGGAACTTTAATATTTTTGTGTCGTAATTTATTTGGAATAAATAATGTTCTCGTTATTTCTATGTACATGAAATAGTATCTCATACTACGAATATTATTCTTAATTGTTCAATAAACACTTCATAGATGGAGTCAGTGTAGAATCTGTTATAAATTTATACCTAAAGCTAAACGATAATGTCAAAATAATAATTAAAAACGATTTACCATAACATTCTTATTTAAAATTTTACTGACATTATAATAAGTACTACTTGTATATACTTAATATTTGATCTACATAAATAACTAAATATCTATCTATATATTAACAATATTCTACCTACATGTCGCTTATCACACATTTTAAAGGAAAATGATCTTAATTAAAATTTAATATTTATTGTGTTAAGAAAATGAAATCACAAATAACAAGATAATTAATTTATCTATTAAGTAAGTTAGCTCGATAGCTTCACTATATCAAAATCTTATAGATCTCTATTATATTACACAGTTCCAAGGCTTTTAAGGTACATAAACACTATAAAACCTTAACTGAAACACGTATGGTTAATTAAAATGTTCAGACAACTGATTTATTAAGTCTGTAATGAATCAAGACGCGTCTGTAATAAACTAATCTAGTTAGCAGACACATAACAGTCCATTATACCGCATTGATTGATATCAATCAAATAACTGGCAATAAAGCCATGGAGCTTCTATAAAAAGGAAAATTGCCGTCATAAAACTGCAATCGCGTCGAAGCAGACAGCTAGACGCTACGTCTCGAGAACACCGAACCACGTCGTTAGGTATATCCTCACACGATAAAGACATAAACTATCAACGACTCCTTTATCTCTATTAAACAGTTGATACTTTAAACAAGTCAATAATGGTTCAATAAATGTCTAAAGAGCGGTATAATAACAAACCACGTGCGTCCGCCGGCTGCCTCCATAAAGTTTCGAATTTATATCGAGGTTTAGCCCCGGAGGCGTATACGAAATAATCTGAGCGGTGTTTACTGTGAGTTCTACAAACGGCGCAATTCACGTGACGTTTACGAGCGTTCAAGTGGTAGTAAAAATCGTGTTTATGAGCACAAGGCGCGTGCCCTGCGCGGGCGCCGCGCCGCCATGCGAATATCAACGCATCTGTCGCGCGAATGCGAATGAGACAAGTCACTTTTGTTTTTATTTTGCCTTTTTTATACTGTCCTTGACAATTTACATAATATTTAAATAATAAAGATGCAATCATATCAGAATTTAATTTTCGTTCTTAGGTAGTAGGTACAATAAATGTCGATAGAGTCTTGAGATGCTCTATACTTTCATGGGCTCCTGATTTAGAAAACCACGTTAGTTTCTTTCAATGTTTAAAATACCTTATGAGCAGTCTGGTACAAAATAATCGTGTCAATAGATTAGGGAATCGACGAATCGAAAACAAAAAAAAACAAAGTGTGTGATATGAATTGTTTTGACGGTTGCAATTATGTTGTTCCATAGATCTCTGAAGATTTGTTACTAATTATCCCTTCGCTAGTCTGAAGCTAACCCATATACACTTGAAATAATACACATTTGTACGACATTACATCCAATAATATTTAGGTATCTACACTTTACCCATACAACGGCCTAACAACGAGACCTTAAACATTTAAACTTGCTATAGTCGTTTTATATCGATTATTGCAGGTTTAAAAACTCATGCCTGACCGAGCCTATTTATCGACGTAAAAATGAATAATGAGATGATATATAGAATTATAGAAGTAAAATATTTTAAAGTTAATAGATTGACTTACGCCTAGGTAGTCCTTGACGTCAGTCAAACTATTTAAATCGTTCTCAAACGACTATGAAATGAACATAGAATTTAATGGTTATTTTGAAGGAAGAAGTGAATTTTAACGTTTTAAATAATTTAATGAAGACATAAGACTATATAGATAATAAAGATTTGTTTTTGTTATATCTATTACGGGTAAAATAAGTTTGATTTTCAATATCTCACTATGAAAGATTTATCAAAACGTTTATGGTGCCATCTTAGAAGTTCACTTGCGAGTTACAAACGTTTTCAATTCTGCATGTATAAAACATATATAGTTATAAATATCATTCAATGGGTTTAGTTTTAAGTGAGGCATCATGAATTTTGTATGGCGATAGCATAGTTTATTAAAGTAGTAAGACATTCGAAACTTTTGTTGTTATTTGCCCAAAAGAAAAGAAAATCATTGAAAAATTGATTCCGAAACAAAATTGTTTATCTGCTTGAAACCCGTTCTATATCCATTCAATCACCATTTTCGTTTTTATTTTCAGAGCAGTTTATAATAGATGTTTTAATTATGTGCTAATTCTGCGAACTAAAAATATTTATAGAACTTGGAATTGCACATTTTAAGTATTTTAATTAATAACGTCAGATATTAACAACGTCAGATGAACCGGCCTAAATAGCAAAGGGAAAACAGTTATTTATTAAATAATGTGGAATTAGGAAAAGTAATACACCTACATACTTCTAAAGATAGATTGAAACTTTGAAAAGAGAATAAAAACTTCGAAAGAATTGAACTTCAAACCTCCAAAGAATGTTGATAAGACTTCCTTTAATTTTTATAAAACAATTTCTAGGACGCATCGGTATCTCTACGGTCTTAAATTGACCAATTAAATGATTTAAAAAATCTAAAGTTATCCCGCCCTTTTTATCAGTAAATATTTGTTTAAAGAGGTAACTGCAATAAAAATGCGAGCGTGTCTCTTGGTAGGCCGCTTTACCGAGGGCCATTCATTCGTTTGATGTCTTCATTTGGTCGCGCGAACCGAGTGCTTTTGCGATAATGCGCTATTGTTTACCTTTCGATAGTGCGTCTTTTGATGCACGCGCCACACTGCGCTAGACAGAGATAGGTATATTAAACTCCACGCCGACCACGCAATACGCGTTCCACAAATACTGCGCTATCTCACTCAGACGTTCTCCTATCGTTGTAGCGGAAGTAAGATGCAAATACTAATCGTAAAAACAGGTACCTAGTAGAAGAAATAATAATCATCTTTACGACTTCTCACTCTATTCAGCACCTTGTTACGATACTGCGAGCTCATTGTGGCCCGACCGTAGAGTGGTTGTAAAATCTTTTCTTTACTGGCCCGTTTCACTAATTGTACGTTTATGAGTTTACGACTTCTGTGGCTTTACTTTTCAGTGGCAATGTCATTACTAATCTTTTGTGGGTGTTTTTTGCGTCAGGGCTGAATACTTTTTATACTAAGAACTTTATGTATTTACTGCTAATAAAACAAACAATTGGTAATTCATTTAATATACTTATTATAATAAGAATCTAAACTATAAATAAATATTAGTAATAGGATAGGAGTAAGCTGTTACTGAGTTCATAAAAAAATTAGTAGGCACGTGTTTCGAGAGGAGTGATAAGAAAGGAAAGGAGAGCGTGACTGATAATATTTATAGTGATTAGCGAAAAGGGGACGGAACAATCGGCAGTGTTGCTGGTGTCGGTATCGCAGGCGGCGCGCGGGGCGTCGCGCGTGGTCTCGTGTGTTCGGAGTTCTCAGTAGATTGCGTGAGCCGAGTCGCGCCGGTCGCACTCCCCATATAGTGGCGCGCTCCCGCCAAACGCGACTGCAAACTTCGCTCGACCACGTACGATACATGTACGATCCACCCATACTGAAACCCTGAAACGATAACACTAGAATCAGTTCACACGTGACTTTCATTCCGACAGGCACACGCGGGACCGTTTAAAAACTCGTAAAACCGCACGCGCTTCCAAGTCGTAAAATAATCGTAAAAAGTAAACACACGTCAACCGGCCTTTATCGCCGACGAAGCCCATTATGACGCTTGAGTGACGTTTAATAGGCAATAAAATTAATAAAGTTTAACATTGACTGTCTATATTCGGAGTGACGCCGGAGGTCGCGTTATCACGGCGCGTGGGGCCGCTATGACATAAGTGTTCTCTAACTGAGTGACCTTAGTGACAGTGACTTCACCATGAACTCCTATTTCGAGCAGGGCGGCTTCTATGGGGCGCACGGAGTGCACCAGGCTGGCGGGGGCGGCGACCAGTACCGCGGGTTTCCCTTGGGCTTGACGTATGCCCAGCCCCATGCCTTGCATCAGCCGAGACCACAGGACTCGCCGTATGATGCATCTGTGGCGGCCGCTTGCAAACTGTATGCTGGAGAACAGCAGTACGGAAAAGCAGACTGTTCGAAGGCTGGTGCCGAACAGCAGAATGGGTATGGAGGGAAAGAAGCGTGGGGCTCAGGTCTGGGAGCATTAGTTCGGCCCGCGGCGTGCACTCCAGAGGCTAGGTACAGCGAGTCATCAAGCCCCGGAAGAGCTCTACCTTGGGGAAATCAGTGCGGCTTACCAGGTTCAGCAGCCGCGGCGCAGCCAGTCCAACATCAACCCACCAACCACACATTTTACCCCTGGATGGCAATTGCAGGTATGAGCAACGTAATATATTTTTTTATGCATCAGTCTAAACTATGAGATTTATTACCACTAATCAGTTATTTATATCATATCTAAAAGTGAAAAATTAATGGTCTGTACTCTATAGGAACATTCGAAGAAGAATTTTTCTATATCTATAAAACGCTCTAAAATGACGCTTTCGTTGGTATTCAGAAGTAATCGCAATGAACATATTCTAATAAGATACCAATATGAATGAAAATCAAGTAGTCTCCACTTGAGTAGCAATAAAAATCACATAAAATCGGCGACCCTCGTTAACACTTAACACCTTATTAGACCGCCTTTTAGTGCCCATAATATTGTTATATCTCAGCGAATATACTGAAATAATAAATTATGTATATTATTGTAAATAAAAAAGTCATATTTATTAAACCTCGGTTTAATAGAGATATTTTTTTTTGTAGATAGTGTAGTTATTAAAATTTATTATATTTATGCAAATACAATACACAAAAACTCATCATTATTTTTGAACTGTACTTATAAGTATTTTGTTGTTTTTAATTTTTACATGAACTTTTATTAAAAAAGAAATAAAGCTAAACTAATTAAAAATAACATATGTTCCGTACATACAAAATAAATTTCTTCGTACACTACAATTAATGATAAAAATACTCAAAAATGATATATCCCTCTAGAAGCCGAAATAAAAATTTTACTATACATCTATATTCAGTATTCAAGATAATGAATACTTTAACGGTACATAATTTATTCACCTAGCTCATTACAAATCTTAGCCGGCTCTAATTATAACCATGGCCTTACCAAATGATATTCTAAAATGAAATATTAATTTATTTCTAAGCCATTATGCTGATTGACATGTGAAGTTGAATATCTTGGGTTAATGCCAGTTGAAATAAGTCACTCAGTGCTTGTTGGGTCGGTACGAATCTGCCAAGTTAAAATAAATAAACCTAAGCAGTAGACAGGTTGAAGCCCTTATTGAGATTCAGTTTGCGGTGTATCGCGATAGAAGTGAGAATAAAAAACATTGCGGATGCAACATCTTAACGCTACGAATGTAGGCGCGGGCGCCGGTCCACTCGGGTCAACGGCCCGATCTAGTTTGGGCGCATTATTAACTTTGAGTTTAGAATTGCTGACTAACGAAATAGTTTACGTTACCTTTCGTGTATTCGTAATTCGGTTACATGAAAGTTGGCCTTCGGTGTGATTGAAGGGAGTGGTTAAAAAGAGCGATTGCTTCCTTTGTAGGTAGCCGTAATAACGGTATGAAGTAATTTGAATATTAATTACCTATTTATTCAAATAGAGAGATTAAAATTCAAAAAATTATAGGAATTTCTAGATCATAATTAAAAAGTAACTTAGACTAGATAAAAATGATAAAAAATCATAGCTCCATATCTTTTAAGTAGATAATTATAATCATTATTGAAAAAGCGTTTAAAATTCAATTATTATTCAAGTAACACGCTAATAAGGTCAAGGAAATAGGAAAAAATGTCTAGTAAGAAATTACATTAGCAATGCACCCAACTAGAATACGGCAGGTTAACTCCACCGGCCATTACTAACGCGTAATTAACGCGACGCGTGTGTGGTCTCGATTCTCATAACTCATGTTTGATAAAATTAAGTAAAGGGATTAAAAAGTAAAAATAAGGTTGTCGGGCCCGTCGTATTTCACCCAGGGTTCACGCAATGCCCGCGAAAACAATACAAGGCCGTTGTTGCTTCGTTCAGGTTTTCGGACTGTACAATTCAAATGACGAGAGCCTTCCGTCATATTACTTACCTTTTTACGAATAAGGTACCTACATCTATTTTTTTCAGTTCAATTACAATATATTTAAAGTTTAACACAGTCAATAATTTTGTTCTACGAATTATGGTGCTTCAAAAAACAAAGGGGGAAAATTTTAGAAAATAAAATATATTAAACTGGTTTCTTCACCATAGCTGTTCACCTACTCGCTCAAATTTATTTCCTATGGTTAATAATTAAGTAATTCGGTTAGAGATAAGATGCCTAATTTAAATATTACGATGCAAAAAATAACGAATAGTTTCTTACTTTAGCATTTTATTTCGACTGAAGAATGAGTTAAGATTAGAGAATATTATAAATGTTTTCGTGATTTATTATATACATTTATAAGGAATTACTTTATGGATATGATATTTTGTTTTACTTCATAATCTTGTAAAGTCGATGATGTACGCAAATATTTATTTATAAATAACTATAACGGCACAACGCTTTTCTAATTTCCATATTGTTTTAATACAATAATATTATGTATGTTTTCATATGTTTCTCTAATAATGTTTTCAAAACTAGATGGCGCTGATTAAAAGTTTTAAATTTCTAACATGTAGGCTCTATATTACGATAAATTGAAGTTAAAAGTAAATGATGGTTCTGGTAATGTAATTACGTTTTATTAACAATAGTCCGTATAATCGGTGAGATTAATCTACAAGCTTAGATAAGGCATTTTAATTTAAGAATAACTCTCTATTTAAATCTTCAGTTTTTGCACACGAGCTTGGTAATAAATTTTATAAAAATATGAGTAGGAAAAAGATAAAAATATTTTAAGGCACTTTGGATAAGTAAGTATGTATGTTATATTTTAGACTGAAAATACATCTTGTCAAATATTAAAACCTTATTTTTAACACATTAAAATTTCTATAAATTCCTTTTGACGCAATGGATAAAATTTATTCAAAGTAAAATATATTATTATAAAATATTTTTAATTTATAAAGTATATTTATAATTTTATATAAGTAGGTTAATATCGACTGAAATAGATCGAGCGATAACTACCGCTATTTGAAATTATAGGGTCGCATCACTAAATACTATAGCTAGATTTCAATTTCTACTATCATAACGAAGACTATATTGAAATATTAATTTAATATATTCAATTAAATAAACACGAGGTTATTAAATGTTTACCGAGAACTGACACTTAATAAATTACTGAGATGAACCTATTTTTAAAATTTAGCTATGTATCTGTATAAACCTATATTTAATTAGTTTGTGAAACGTATTATGTAAAGAGGTTACATGATTTTTCTTTACGCAGTACATGCGTCTAACCTCAAACCAGGACTGACTCTATAATTTCTAAACAGGTTCCGAAATTGCGGAGTGAATTTTGCTCGCGGCCGAATATTTTAAATGCTCCTTTATTAAAGGGAAATGAGATATTGTAATGACTACCTAGTTGTTCACTTGAAGATTCTGCAATCGACGTGTTCGTATCATTTCGAATCGTTTTTCATTTCAAGAATCGAAATTATACGTATTATAGTATATAGATCGTAATATTTTTCATATTTAATTTAATTATACTTCAAGAATATAATTTGAACTGACCTTTTAGTAAAGTATTTAAGTATTTTGAGATGTTTTGCTTTGACTTGAGAAGGGTTAAAAGTAATTTTAGCTCAGTGTTGTGATTGAAATTGGTTTACCTTTTTAAACGTAAAGCACATGGCCCACGTATCTAATAGAATCGAGTAGATCTTTAGTCGTCATTATAATATTTTATTATTTGTATCTACTTTTAGAAATCTTGTATAATTTGAATACTCAAAAGGAAAACCGCATCATAATTTAAATAATTTATTAAACTCTTAAAGATGAGACTATCTAGATAGCATTTCTGTACTAAGTATAAATGCGAAAGAGACTTTTGTTGTAATGCTTTCTCGCCTAAATTATTGAATGATTGATGATTTTTTCGCAGTAAGAAATTGGTTACTAAAAATTTTTCGCAAGTGTTTTTTTTTTTATTTTGGAGAAATGTAATGGCAAAAATGGAAAGGACTAATATTGTATGAATATTTTATAATTTTTAAGTGTCTTGACATGTACTGCGGTCGTGCGTAATGTTTAAAACTGATTTTTTGCATATTCTTTATATTTACGCGAATGTCCCACTATATCATGTATGGTTATTTAACATTATTATAATAGATTATATATAGTTAATTTAGCGATAAGTTTATAAAAAATAGTAGTTATCTTTCATAATAATAATTTGAACCCAATCGTATTTCTACTGTAGTAGGTAGGTACGTATAACACTAGTATGCAGCGCGCATCCGTGAGTCATGAGAGATCGGCATGAAGGTTGCTCTACTTCACGTATATGCCTTATGCATTACAAACTTCAAGGGAATTCCGACATAGATTCATCGCCAGTAGTTAACGATAAATTCTATTATTTTCTTAATCCCATTTACTTTTTATTAAAAAATTAATTATATTTATTACTTTGTTTCTATAATAGTTATGACTTATGATATCAGCTGTAAATACCTATAAGGAATAAAGGTTTTATACGATGGATGATAAATAAAAATTACGTATACATCAATCTAAAAAAAATATTCATCAACTTATCTTAAACTTCAATATTATGTTCAATTTCTTGGTTTTCACGGACAGGTTTTAAGCAGAACATATGTAAAAAATTCATGACATTTTTTATCCAGTTTCATTAAAACGAAGCAAACTAAATTTAAAGGTGTTTTGTCTACGATAGAAACAAATGAGTCTGCTCAATACCCATAACTGAAATGACCTTGAACAATAGTTGCTAAAAGTATGACAGGCCCACTCAATAGCATTCCGTAATGGTACCCCAAATTGGCTCGTCCGTCCACCGCATACAATCAAAACAAACAAAGTATACACAGAAAATAAGAACATAATGGCCCCGTAACAGTCGCAAACCATAAACTAATAATGGGGGAGATATGTTTTATGGCTTTCAAGTTTTGAATACGTTTAAGCTTTAAGTTTTTTAATATTTAGTTAGGACAACATCGTGCACGAGTGAGCATGTTCGTTTAGTGTTACTGTGAATAATCTAAATTGTTCTTAAAATATTACAATTACGGTAGTTTTATATGAAGATGCGCGTACACATTTCCCGCGTGGTGCGCCGGCGGCCATCTTGGATAAGCATCGATCATAGGTGTGCAGCTGTGAAGTGATAAATATGATTCCCGGCCATCTTGGTGTGCGCTATTTTCTTTTTGTGTGCAACCGTTGAAAGCTCCTCTCTTCGATTTGAAGCGCCTCTGCAAATAAACAAAAATATTGTTACATTTTACTAGTCTATGGTATGAAGGAATTATTTTAAGTACTGGTTCATTTATAAGTGTAGTAAGTACATTTACTAACAAAAATGAAAAAAAATATATCCAAATTGAGTTCACGTTTAAGAGTCGAAAGCACTTATCATATTATTATATATTTAATTATTTAAAATTAATGTTACTTATATTTATATAATTTGGTAGATATATGTTGTCTGTTTACTACGAGAAACAGATAAATGTTTGAATTACTCATCACGTACTTACAAATGCGATTTTGACTAAAACTGCAATGGATTCGAGCAGATGATAGAATGTTTTCTATTTTTTTTTTGTTATCAACTTAAATATACATTAATAAATGTAGCAATGCATATGTAATATTCATATAGCTGACTAAGATCCTGTAAAATTCTACTTAACCAATAGGGCAATAGACTATCTAGCAATGAGCACATTTAATAAAACGGTATAGTGCACTCAGCTACATAAATGTAAGTGACTTCTAAGTTCGATATGGGAACCACGGCGAGTCGAGATTATTACGCGGCGCATCGAAAATCATCGGTTATCTATCCCCAATCCGTGACTCCTACTGCAATCTTACAATTGTTTCGTTTCAAGTCTTTGTTTGCTGAGAACTTGCAGCTTCCAATTATTTTTATTCCGCTGCTATTTTCGAGTCCCGACAGTGTGCTGCACGAATACTGAGTGATACGTGAAGTAAATTGGTTGATAAAAAAATAAAACGCTTTTCCGTATTAGCTAAAATCTAACGCTGCGTAAAAACTGACATTATATGAAAAATATAATTTTTAATGCATCCTCACAAATAAGTTTTTATAGTTAATTTATGTGCTTACATTTACTACTTATTATTTTATTAGTTATGCAAATTAATCTGTAAATTAAATTATCCGGAAAGATAATAATTATTTAATAAAACTGATTTCGGCTACAAACTATTTTAAAGGACGCTTTAGGCACTCATTAAATATATTATAATTTATCTCAATACCTATGTCACTAGAAGGATTTTAGTTTATAATAAACTTAATAATACACTAATAAATATTTTTTCTCGTAAATAATTTGATTAGCAACAGAATTCATTAATTGGTAGTTTTTTCGTTTAAGTTAAATTTTCAAGCCGTACTGGGCGTGTTACGTACCTACTAAACTAAGAAATATTACAACGTCGGCAATAGATATCGTCTTATAAATATCCTTGTAGATAATTTATAATGTCATATGTAGAATTGAAGTTTGCCAGATTTAAAAATAGATCGTCATCTTCGACTTGTTTACTTGTTTTATACATCTTTATGACAAACTCTGTAAAGGGCACATTTAATGATGAATAAGTAAATTTCGTTATGGAATAATGCACTATTTATAAACGGGTCTTATAATTGCGCTACCTGACATTAAGTAGAACTGCTATGTGTTGAAAATAAACATACTTTCATATAATTATGTCTAAAGCAATTAACATTTTAGTTTTCAATCACAACAATTTCAAGGACTTGATTATATATTTATTTGACGATTACAATAATTACCTTTAACTACGTCGTAATAGAAATAAAAAAGTTATAATATTACTTCAAATGAATAGATGCTCTTATGTCGACACTTCGAAGAGTAAGGCAATTAATAATTTTGCACGATTCGCCGGCCACCGCTCTACAATCGCCAACCGACTCTACATAAAGTAAAATTACAGACATTTTAACATATCCGATAAGAATCGATATAATCGATCATTTCGTTGATCGTTCACACACATACTTTTGTTTTTCTCCATCTCCAATAGATGTGTACTAGTTACCTTATCGACAAATTCATGTAATTTATAATGAACGAAACGTGTTAATGATCAACAATACCGTTTAAACAAAATCGCATTAAATAATTTCACAACGATAACCTGTTCTTAGTAAACTATTAAACCATATTTAATTCCACATAAACTGCATCGTAACACACTGTATAAATAACTTCTTGCGTTCAACGAATACGACAGATTTTAATGTATAAGTTCTGCATCTTACGGCGCATTTTTCATAAACACGACGCTGAAATCCTCTTTTTAATGATCCCGTGAACCTTTTGTCGGTGCCATAGTGCCCGTTATTGAGTAGCTTTTTAAAGGATTTAAGCTATTTTATAATGTTTCCGTGATATGTAGAACTCCGTGCCGAAACTAGCGTTTTCCAGAACAATGTGTCTTTTTGAGCTAAGTCGGTTAATCGTGCCAGTGTGAATTTCACATAAAATACATCTCGTTATTGTATTATCACATTCTTGTTTTTGTTTCACGACGTCTTTAATTAATTACGATTGCACGGAATTAGAGAAAAGAAGGGTTATAAATAATGTATGTGTCCAATTAAATCTTTATAATTCCAAAATTTACAAGAGTTCGCTTCGTAATAGGATTTCTATAGAGTCTACATTCGTTGAAATTAATGAAAAAGTCAAGAATTATTTAAACTGCAAAAGTACCTTATTGTAATTATAAACTATATACTTATTTATGTGTTTATTATTCATCTTATTTACAGTTATAATGTATAAAAACTGATAAACGTTTGCATGCGGTTCACTTACCCCGATATCAACAGTCGCTACTCTTTAATTATTCTTAGTCAATCCATTCGTATTTTTATATTCCGTGGCGAATTTTGTTGATCGGTCACGGCACTCAGAAATTTGTTTCGGCTCTCGTTAGAACGACCACTAAACTTTATCACACCACTACGGTAGGAATCGATAATTATCGGATACTAAAATTTTATGAATCGATTGTAATTTTTTTATAGTTGAGATAATTAGAGATGTGAAAGTTCGACCGTTGTTTCCCAATTTCCTACGGCAAAATTTAAAATAATCTTTAGAATCGATCGTGTTACGAAATCGACAGTTATGATATTGGGTACTCACCGCGGGAATCGAAGAGATAGCTTGCGTTTACGCCGGTGCCCATGATGGATGGGCCCCACCATGCTAGCTAATCAACCCTTCCGATACGCGTAGAAACTGTGCAACCTATACCTGTCTCATTTTATTCAATAATATTAAATTTGAAAAACACTCTCCTATATAAAACTAATCAAAACACTTTAAGTAATTCATATTCTAGTAGATGTTATCAAGAATTTACTGTGGATTTAAAGAATAATTAATAAATAGATAACATTTTAAACGTTCTATAAAGGTGCATATAATATTTCTCACAGTTGATATCATTTGCTTAATTAATACTTTATCAAGTAATAAATCTCTTTATTGCTCATTCATCATTATTATTGACGTTCTTGAAGATTTATACCTATCCTTGATATTAAATTTATACAATTCTAGAAAGAGACGACTAACTGATCATCAAGGCTTTAACAGTGAACAGCAAAGCGGTCGAAGCCGACCGCGGCCTTTAAGCGATACATGCGGGTCGAAAAAACCGACATTTCTATTACGACGACCGTTTTTTCATCGAGAACGTCCAGAAACACAATCGTAAATTATAATTTATTAACCCACAGGATGAAGGAAATTAAGTTATCTATCGTATCTATGGCGGCGAGCTTTGGATTTTTTAAATTATAATATTGAACGCCGTCAGTATTGGTTAAGTGCTCGTATGTTTCAGACGCGCAAAGTTCAGTTTGTGAGTGCAAATTGTGAGAGGAATTCTATCGTTCATTATGCATGCCGTCAGAATTGTTAAGGCGTGACCTACCACAGTTCATTGACGGTGGAGCGAAGTGTCCGTACATGGGATGCGACACACGTACCGTCGATTGACGCTTAATCAGCGGCTTTGGTAGTGGCTATACCCTACGGCTTTTTACAATTTATAATAATCACCCAAAAAGAAAACGAACTTTTCGGTTTCAAGAAGATTATAGACAATATTCGTAAAGTGTATGAGGGCTTTTTAATTCTTTCACACGCATCACGGGAGATGTGTTTGGCTAACACGACACGAATGCTGGTATCATCGGTGTTCACGCAGAATTCTAATGCGAATTTCCTTCTGAACCGTACTTGCGATACATAAAACATTATGTCTCGCCGTCATGTTTACAACGGAAAACAGTCGCGGCTTGTGTGCTAAGCTTAGGCTTATAATGTGTTTTAAATTAGCCGTTAAAATATTAAATTACTTGAATTCCAGTAAAGTCTCACTAAAGAATACTGCGGACGTGATTGAGGGTTGTAATGGGATATGTCTTCAATATTTATATTGTGTTTGTGGGAAACTGAAATATGTCAGTTGTTTTATAGGGTTAAAGACCGCGGAGATTATAAATGCGAGCGCACGAAGTCGACGCCGCGAAAATGTTTCTACAAACAAGCGATGCCAAGCACTATCGTAGCACTGCGAGTTAGGAAACGAAAAATTTCACGAACGAAAATTAATTTTAGACTTATTGGGTACACTAAGCTAGGTTTATTGATTATTAGCTGATTTCTGACTTACAAATAATATACTAAGCGCACCAACCAGATCTTATATACATGCTAACAATAAAAAATATTTGGGTGTTACATAAAAAAAAATCAATTTATAATTAAAATAACATTTATCATACGTAAGTTCATTGCAGAACAACCTTAGCTAAAATAAAAAGTTAATCACAGGTATCAATAAGTCAAACCTGACTTACAGATTTCTAAGAAATTCCTCACAATATACCTACATTCCAAATACCAGTTTACCAATGAATAAGTAAGATAAAGCCATTAATATTTCATCTTTAATTCGTATTTCATTATTGACCATTTAATTTTCTGTTTTCACAAGAAATTATAGCCATATATTATTGTATGGATTTAAAATATTTTTTCTATGACTGTATATAAATTGTATTATTTCTCTTTTGAATACTTGTGACGGTATTCGGCAGGAAGCAACGAAGAGTTGTTATTCACTGATATGTATAAAGATAACCGCAAATTACGGCTGCATTCCCTAATATTAAAAGTATAATGACTTTCAATTACTGTTACTACCAATGGATACTGGACGTGGACAGTATGTAATCAAACAACTTTAATCGCGACGTACTGTTTGACTTACATACATATGTTTTAAACTTAATCGCTATGTATTTTAATTTCATTCGTGTACACTAAGTGGTAGTTTGTGAAGCACAGAATTCCTATATAAATTCCTAATTATTTAAAAGAAAACTTTAAAAAATCTTTAGGTACACACTCTTACCTTAATCTTCATATCAGCTACCAATAACTACGTATGTAATTATTATTAAGATATTCATACGATAATTAGAAATAGTACAAAATTAACTGCTAAGGTTTAATTATTTTGTTAGTTACTTTTTAAAAGTGAAGCCAATAACGACGCGTTGTATTAAATGATTTTCGGCTATTCTCAATAATTTTCAAAAAAAATAAGCTTTGTAATGCGAAAATTAGTTGTATCGTATGGCCGGAGAAATTAAATCGTATTGCCACCCTCCACCCCTGTGGCCCGCTGACCTCACTAAAACTGAAACTAGGGCTAATACCGGGTCTAAATAGTTAGACCCCAGTTAATCAACTCGTTCAAGTAAAATCTCCTTTGATATATACGTGTATTCGGTTATTTCGCTTGCCACGGTGAAATGTCAACCGGTCATTCGGTGATTGTGACTAAATTAGGTTCACATAAATTTCTGTCGTCTATTAATATTAAATATTAGACATTGTTTTATAAACGTAGAAATATATTTTTTGTTTATATACTGTAAGCGTTAGTCATTATATAAATGATTTAAAGTCACTGTAGGTATTAATCATAAATTTTTTATTAAAGTGCTACAAAAAGCTTTATTACAATGCATCACGTCGCAAATTTCTTTTTATATTATGTGTAAAAAATATTTATTTATAATATTCCAATATTGTTATCATAAACGTAGGAAAGATTATACCTTTTAATCTATTTATATAATATATTTAACTTACGGACTCGACAGACCTCGTCTTGTACACGCGTCTTAAATAATATATAAAAATTATAAACTTTTTGCTGATCAAACTATTCTCGAATTCACTTAAAAATTTCATCAAAACGGGTCCAATCGTTTAGAAGTAGTTTTATTACCACACACGCACAGAAGATTTATATATATAAAGATAGTTTTACGATATCTACACAACGTCTCCGTTTACATTAAATTTTCGACATACTATGGTTCATTGTAAAATTCAGTTATGTACGTACCGACATCAATAACACGGATAGTATCCCTTTACATTTATTTCATAGAATAACAATTTCAATTAAATAGAAGCAGGTAATTTAAATAAATTAGCAATACGTTAAGCCGTTTACGGCGAATAGCTTAGGTTTCAAAAAGATTGATCAGCTAACGGCGCGAATTCGCGATCCAAAGATTTATTCTTATTGCAAATTAATTAAATTCCTATTTATAAAGCAATAAGCTATATATTACTAATTATATTTAATTGGTTATTCGTTTAATATTACTGCGATACACCTGCCTAGTCAATAAGTTTGAAATAATGTACGGATAAAAAATATTGTGTGGTGGGTTTAAAAGTAGCTCATTTGCAGCATTTAAGTGAGAAGGCTACCTTCCGATCGGTTCGGTAGCGCTTGAATTAAGATAATGTTCACACCTGCTCGCTTTGTATAAACGTCACAGCGCGAGACCCAAAGCACTAACTCCAACACTTTATGACTGTACCGTTCTGAAGGCCCGATAAGTCGACAAATTTTTTATTAATTTTACGATCTCGTATCTAGTTATAATAGCATTATCGTTATACGATACTCCTATCGATTTTATTATGCTAATTAATTTTATTATGTAGAAATTTACAAGCTACTTCTCTTGATTATACGCGGTTCCGTAGATTTTGTCGTGAATACATTACAATATCGTATCCGAAACTGTTTTTATTTAATGTACGAAAAACAATGTTAATTTCGAATTTTCTCAATGATATTCAAAATTTCTTAATAATATACAAGTTCTTTGAACAAATCTTAGTTTTTCGTTAGACTTTGTTCGCGGGAATGATATTGCAGGAAATGGGTTGCGTCGTACGTCGCGAGGCCTCCATTTTATTACGTTCCTGTTTACAGTAATATTTATGGGATCAGCTGTTGTATTGCGTCACTCCAGATGTTGGAATTGGTATTTTAAGCAAATTTCTTGTTTTAAATTCATTAAGTTACCGGCAGGTTGAACTATTTCAACGTTTGTATCACCAGAATGATAATGATCGACGATGCTAATATTGTGTATTTTTAAAACATTGTAGAATAAAATTCTGAAATTGTACATCGAGCGTAAAATTATAATTAATAAAACCAGTATTAGTTTTCACGATAATAAGACTTGCACGAGTAAATGTTTTTATGATTCAAGAATAGCCTTCACCTCAAGGAAGTTAAATACATTGTGCAATGGTTTTGAAAATCTCTACTCAAATAACTGTATATCATAAATTTTTAGGCAGGTACGTATTTGTTTAACGGTTTAAATTCTTAAAGAACCTTTAAAAGATTGTCCAATTTTTACGGCTGAGGTTTATTGTTATCAATGAATGGACTGAAGTTTACTAAGAACAATGAGAAATGGTTCTCAAAATTGAATATTGGTTAAAAATTCCATGAGTTATGGTATCTATTGTCCTTGTTTGTTAAACTAGTAGTTTTAGTTTGTGCAATTAAATGGTGAGACATTTTGAAATAATTAAAATGAAAACAACGACAGGTGCTCCTTCTTTAACAATAATTTTAAATGCTATTGGAAGGTCTGAAATAAAAATAACAATTTATAGGAAGTATTTAGAATATGCCGTTGCATGCATTAGTGTGTTTCAATACTTAGGTCTGAGACATGAAATACACGTAGGTACTCATCGGGATTGTAAAAGCAGTATTTCAAGATTCAAAGATATGTTGCAGTACAATTGAAAATCGTAACTATTATCACTGTAAATAGTATTAATGAAGTGAAACAAAAGACAATTTGAAAAATTGTATACTACATGTTTAAGTATTGTATCTAAAATTTTAGACTATTTTACCTAGACTTTTTCCCAGCTTTGAACTTATTGTTAATCGTATATTGAATAGTATAAAGGTATAATATGATATACATATATGTATTTTGATTTTGAATCATTCGTAACTTTCTTTGCACGTAAATTTCCCCATAGTATAGAATTGCGTTTCTGTGTGACGGGAGGCAACGAAGCAGTTTTGCCCGCGCCGGATTATTGAAACCGCGACACTCACTGCACATCATAAATCTAAAGTCGCGTCTTCCCATTGTTCCCGGCGATGTCAAAGATCAGCAATTTGCCATTGTCATGCCCACGATGTTCTACCTCATACGACATTCGTATTCAACAATTAAAACGATCGTGATTTTTAAGCTCATTTTGGCTCCACATTAATCTATCGATAAAAACCTGATATATAGTCCCGCTTCCACGTTTAATATTAATATTTAAATGCAAACGAAGCCATTGTATGCCTATGTTTACGTCTTATTTTTGTTTTTTCGATCTTTTAATTCGGAATTCTCATAGTTGAACGTGAACGCCGGTCAACGACATTCCTATAAGTTTTCTAATAATATTAGATAAATTATTATACTTTAGTATAAAGTCAGCGAGACATTCGAACTTTTCGTCGTGACTGCGACTCTAGTTATTAACACAGATACCTTGAGCTTATATGACACTATATGATTTATAAGTTAAATTCCATTATTCAAGTTTCCATCGACACTTTTAGGAACGGATTATTTAAAATCATAGCTGTAGCCACAGGGCAAAATTTAAAATATTTAACTGTTTTTATTCAAATGTGCACCTATCTTATAGCTTATATTATAAATCCATCTACACATAAGAACAGAGCCAACGAAATTATTGAAATACGTGAGAAATCATTCTATTTCAATTGCTGCAAACAAGCTTGTATGAATGAGATCACTTTTTCAAATTTAACAGCGGCAACAATGTTCGTCTAAATGATTGAACAAATCGTTCCCAAGTTCAAGGTCCTTAAAACGTTAGTCGGCTAACCACGTGGCTTCTCCAACATTCGTGTGTACATTAGTGTATGTACAACAACACTACCTGTTTTAATTTTCATCTATATTTTATATTATCTATCGAAATATTGTAGAATCGAGTAGGGTGGCTCGATATTTTTGTAGTAACATTTATAACTGTTTCAATTAAAATTTATGTGCTTTATATGAATAATAATGATCTACATATTTTTTTTAATAAAGCTCTTTTAATGTTTGTGTTAATTTATGACGTTCTGACCGATTTAACTTGCATAATATGTAACGATCCGTAACAAAAAAATATATGAATAGTAGATGGGTAAGTGTAAGAATATTACACATGTGAAACATATTTTTTTCTATTATAAATTATATTTTTTTACACTTTAATTACGAATATATGAATACTATAAATTATTTTTTTTGGTAAATTATTACACATATTTCAAAATTAATAAAATGAAATTATAGATTATAATTAATGTGAAAATTACGATTTATGCTATTTTGTACGGAACGCGATTACTAACAATGTTGTTGTGACTTGGTTGTATTTTGAATTTCGTAGTGATTAAGATCTGAATTTCCTAATGCGTATAAATGTTATCATACGGTAATAAAATAATAATAAAAAGTCTTAATTAAGTTGTTACTAACTGTGCCTAAAACGCGCACATTAAGATTACTTGAGGTAATTAATATTCATTGTTCTCTTAATTAGCTTCATGTAACTTAAGATGCTTGTATATTTTATTAAATAGTTTCCTATAAATTATTGCATAGAGCCAAATATGTAAAAATGCTGTCGAAAATCATGTCAGTAAAATAATTTGTGTATTTTTTATATTTATCCATACATGAAAATTAAGATATTCCTCGACTACTTGTAATTATAATTAATAGTCTAATTTTAAAAGTGTTACACCATCAGTTCTTAAGATATTTATTACATAAATTTAGTTAAAATTGAATTTTATGTTGAGAATCAATAGTAATAACTTTAAGTGTTCTCTAAATGTAGAGAATATTGTTTGAAATTTTCATATTAACCCATCCGAATAATTGTTACGCTAGGCGTTGCTTAACCGCAAACCGTTAAAGTTGCTAGTTATAATAAAATGTTCACTGTATCTCGGCAATATGTTATAAGATTTCCAGAAAAGTGCACAAATTGTATTCCCACAGGCAGCAGTTGTTCGCTTTCTCACAATTTTCGAACACAATGTGTCTGGGCCTGTATTCGAACTAAGGTTTCATAGTGTCGCATTATATTTTGTTATCATAATTCACTGATAATGGTTATCATTATTAAATCATTTTCTGTTTTTGTCTTTCATTTATTTCCTTATAATTCATTTATTTGTGTTTTTGGTATACAGAAATCTTCATTAATAATTATTTATATTAAGATAAGGATCCTCATCGGCAGTTTTTGTTACATCATCAATTTATATAATCTTCTATTTGTGTAATAAATACGATCGCTGAAGGCCTCAATATGTTGGGTACAACTCTATAATTGTACTATATACTTCTACCATACACACACTTGGGCCGACATATGTGTATCGAGAATAAGGAGACGACGTCTTAAGAAAGGCCACGTGAAGAGTGTTCAAACGAATGCATTAATGGGACTAAAGGAAACGATAGGAGTTTGTCAAGATCGTAGCAAGTGGCAAATTGTAGCCTTTGTCTACCTCTATGGGAAAAAGGCGTGGTTATATGCATAATTAATATAGGAAGTATATAATATAATAGTATAAGTAACAATGTATCACGACGAATTACTGAAAAACCAACGGAGAAGAATAACACTTAAAATATATGTTTGTCCTAATAGAGATAAAATGTGACGGTCGTAAGGAGATAATCTTTACCGTGGCACAATAACCGACAAAATATTTCTCTACTGGTCTATAACTATCATGTGCGTTGATTCACTTGGGTTCAATATTTATGTCTTTATAACTAGTTTGCGTGTGTAATACCAATACGACTACACGCACCCTACGTCATGTGAGCCTCTCCTTTTTGTATTAGTTCACTCTTGATTTTATCAAATATAAAACTTAAAATCTGTAAGACCAATATTTAACATAGACTCGCATTAAATCATTATTGGAATTTTATAACGTCTCTAGTATACTGTAACCTGAATAAATCATAATATTTTGAAAGTTGAAAATGTTAGGAACATGCTTCATTTTTGTAGGTCACCTCGCCTTAGTAGATACTGTACGGACTATTTTCAGCTGTTTTGTGACGTGCGTGATGGCTATAACGATTTTCTTTTAAATGTCCTTCTAACCATCGCGGTAAAGCTTAATTACATTCTTTTACATATCCCACTGCTTTAAATGTTAATAGCGAAAAATAAATTTAAAAACAGATATATCTAATATTTATACGTTATTGTTGAAAATTAATAACTGCTACGACGACTACAGAGTCAGCTAGATTGAGAACATTGAGTACGTATTGGTTTAATCAATGCAACGTTTAACTGTATTAAACTGTTTATCCCTGAAAGCAGTTCGATTAATTTAATTAAATGATATAAATATTATTAATCGCAGTTGTTTTTATTTTTAAAAGCTCGATATACAAAAATGTCATGGATTATAAAAATGAAATGTGTGAGGTGTATTATCTACTACAATTGAAATTTATGCTACTCTGGCGATAACTGTCATAGAAAAAAAAAACTTGAAATATACTTTGCATAATAGAATCGTGAACTGCTTCATAAGCAACTGAATATAGACAGATGCTTGCAAATTTTGCATATAGACAATAACAAAATTAAAATTGAACAATACCATGGTGCTTACTTCCTGTTAAATATATCACCTTGTCTACAGGAAAGTGCCTGAGTCACACAGTACTTTCCATAATTCACGTAATACATATTTTATATACGGATTTCATAAGTATAGATAACTCGATAACAAGTAGTATCGAAGACATTTTCATGTGTATATACAGTATATGCAAGTATATAGAGAAAATTAGGTTATATTGTAGTCTAAAATGTTCTTCCGTATTACAGTAATAAATAGAAAAGTGTTTTAATAGAAAATGATGAATTTTCTTATCTAAAATTTATAGATAGAGCTCGTTAAGCATATGAAATAAGAATTTTCAGAAACAATGCAGTATATTCTTCGACCTTGCGATTGCAATAAATTTAACAGTTGTGACACGCAAATCTCTAACTGCGCATGATGTATAGCTGTGAATACGGTAACAATTTTCCATAGTTTTAGATCAATTTTGTGGCCGTAATTCAGTGTGTTATCGCTTGATTTTGCAAAACGAAATTCATTTTGTTTACATTGTTAAATCCGAGCGTTTACCTCATTTAAAATTCAATATTAGTTATTTTTAATTTTATTGAGAAAAAAAATCAATTTTAATTTATAATTTGTATTATAAGAAGTATAATATAAATTATAAATTAAAATTATATATAAGTATAGCTATACTTATAGGTATATCATTTTAATTGACGTAGCTACGTAAAGAGGTAAATCAGAATCGCTCTCTAAGAATATTTCGTACACTGAGTAGTGTGAGATATTTGTGAATAGTATAAGTCTATATAAAGACGAATAAAACGAATTTCCAAACAAAGAAATAAATAAATTACGGTCGAATTTATTTCTCTCGACAAGTTCTAGTCCTAATTATTCTAAATTAAATCCGTATCACCTCTAATATTTTATATGTTGTTTGTACTGAACTCAGCGGGCGATCCTGCGCAGGCGCCGCATTACAATATCGCCATTGGCCCTCCGGCTGTAGGGCTGCCAATCTACAGTAACAAGAAACTCCTGCCCAGTGTGTACTCGTACAATTACTAAGCTATGTCCTGTATTATTTATTCAGTGTTTGTGCGTCAAACGGATATGTCAGCGCCTGGCTCAGCAATTATAATGATACAAAAAATCATTATTCTTAAGAGCTGCATTTAATTGGTAATTTAAGTCATTACGTTAATCATTGCAAAAAAGATTCATTGAACACTTATAGATTTACTTCGTAACTGCAAAAATTGATCGTCACTCTACTTTATGTCATTAATTATTTTGCATAATGTTTTATACAATGTAGCAAATAAAGAGACTCATTTGAATAGCGTTGTTGAATAATTTATAAGGGTTATTTTTAAAACGTTTATCCTTTATTATCCAGTTATTGTATTTAATTATAGATTTAATTAGTTATTATTTAAAGAAGTGTTGAAAATCTAGTATTCATCGATACATTGAGCGCAATGCAAGTAGTTTATTCGCATTAAATCATACCACTCATAAATCGCGCAAACCCGTTCCGCAGCTTATCAAAACAATACGCAGACACACTTCCAACAACGCAATGTAAAACGTCTTCTTATCACATTCGTACTATACAATACTACACCTATTCCATTTAACGCAAGGTCCAGTTTTAATAATCTCATGTAGAGCACTTAAACTCGTATTTGTCTCGAAGAATATCATTTCAAAATTAAGCCTCAAGAGTATGATAAATTTTCATAAATCAGATATAATTTATTGGAGTATAGACTTTAAGGTGTTGCCAATTGGTTTATTTTGGTATTATAGGATTCGTAAAGTTAAGTCTTTTGTACATTTGATATCTATGGAGTAATCGGTCTCGAATCGCTCCGGGTTTATAGTAATTTTACAACGGGAAGTAAAAAACGATATTTTATAATTATACACGTCAGATAATGATACCGCTGCCACAAAAAGGGAAAAGGTTAGGTTATTTTGTTTTTAAACGGAATTTCGTTGGCTTTTTATAAAGAAATTCAATTGTTTATATATTTGCATCGAGGTATATATTTATATTACAATTTATGTATATCGTTTATATAATTTATAATCTATTAATATAAAAATAATATTAGATAACCTCCAACATTTAACCTCGAAGGCACCTTGCTGTGTTAAAGGACCACCACGGAATTGATTTCCACACGCTCGACTCTGAAAAAATATAATTTACGTGCATATGTAGTCGTTTATAATTTATTAAATTGTGCACCGGTGTACCGCAAATGTCAGGTTACAGTTGATAACAGCACTATTATCTACAAAGTAGAGTTTTATTTCAATTATTTGCACAACGATATACGAGCGATTATTTTTTACGAGTGCTTTCATTTTGTATGACAACACGAACGCGTTTTAATTGCTTTGAAGTAAACCGACTATTAATTCTAGACTGCAGTAAGAATAGTATGTAAGTGTTAACACAGTTGTATTGATGTTATCGATTTTTGAATCCAATTATAAATAAACATAGTTGCCTCAATGAGTACTTACTTATCAAAAAATATATCTATTAAATAAAATATAAATAAAAATGTAACTATCAGAAATATCACACTGTATCTACCTAGTTAGGTAGAAAAAGTAGGAAGTAGACTTTCGAGTAGTACAGAAACCTAATGGTAATGACATTTTTAATTTTAATTTATTTTCATTATTACTAATTCATATTATGTTTTGTCTCCTGATTAAATACTTTTGTTCGTGTTTTTGAATATTATTAGTAGCATATAGGATAGATAGAACAAAAAATATATAATTGCTAGCAATTTTTTTCTTCCGGTCAACACTTACTAGCGTTTATTCAGTCGATGGTTTATGGTTATGTATTTAATCGTTATATGGCGACATCGAGCACAGACATCGATTAAAAAACTATTGGACGGTATAAAGGTATACAAGTACCGTCTATAACACTACGAGGTATTTTTGAAGTGAATGAAATGGTTGTAAGAAATATTTCTGTCCACACTGCTTGTAGATTAAATGGATAAGCAAGTTTCGCTACTAAAGTGTTAGTAACATTTAATAAATTAATGTTCATAATTTAATTATATAGGTAGTTTTTGAGTTATGAATATTATAAAGTTACCTACATTTTAAAAACAAAGTGTTTTCGTCCTTATTTCCCTAATGCTTTTCAATAAGCGTCTCTGAAGTTGTTGGTATCGCGACCACTATCACACAATAGATATCATAGCATTTGATACAGACCAAAATCGTGTAAATTGATCGAGTCGAGTCCCATACAATTTTATATTTTTATAATCAACTAGCTTCTACCAGCGGCTTCGCTCGTGTTCATTTCGTTTTTTACACCCTGGGTTACATTATTGTACTTTTAGTAAGGATCCCTATTTTTTTTAATATAATATCGCTATCTAAAAGAAAGAATTTTTCGAATCAGATCAGTGGTTCCGGAGATTAGCGCGCTCAAACAAACAAACAAACTCTTCAGCTTTATAACATTAGTATAGATTGATGCTGCAGTTTAAATATTCGTATATACCTAAGGGAAGCTTTTAAACATGGCGTCTAATTGAGCTCATTAAGTTATTTATACCGCCGTTCGAACTGTTTTTATTATAATTTTACTGTAATTTACCTCAGCGTAGTCTCTACACTGTAATCGATGCTAAAACATGTGCACTTAAATTGAAAGAAATCGATTTTTGACCACAAATTGCAATTTCTTATTATTGCCTAAAAATTGGTTCTATAGTTATTCTTTTGTTTTTTAAGATATATTGAATTTTTAAGCGAAATTTCCCACCGCATAACAACGTGGATGTGGCATTCAGTTTTTTTTACTAAAGAATATCAATCTAGAGTCAATATAGAAAAAGATTAATAACAATTTGATGTTTGTTCGATTCATAATATTAAATTTTTATTTACTTATAGTCTTACTTCAATATTCACCTTTCTTATAATAAAAGTATTTTAGATCACTATTCTATCTTAATCATATTTCACAGATTATTTATAATAAGTAAATCAGTAATTGTTTTGTCTCCTTAAATCGTCATTCTGCGTTTAAAATATTGATACATTTTTAAAAAGCAACCCTACGAATACAGTTAATAATTTATTCACATGCCACTTCGTAAATCTTCCGAGTGTATGTAAGCAGGTAATTTCGAAGTAATTAGATGCAAATAATCCCGAGTATTCTGATGAACAGCTATAGCGTTACTTTTTGTGCTCGTAGCTAACATAATGTACCACGTTCAAACCAGTTTCGGTTAAGAGCGTTTGCAGAATACGTTTGAATTTTTCATTTAAAATTCGTCTCAGAAAATACAGATGGAAATGAATCCAAAACTATGTGCTACAATATTATAAGAGTTATAAGTTCTTAAAACAAAATATTTATAACTACACAATTATAATATAAACCATAGATTTTCTTAGAAATAAAAAACATACAAATTCCATTTCCTTTAAGGTTACACAGATATATTTTTTATGTTGTGTCATATAGTAAAAGATTGCTCCGACTAGAAAAAAGAAATGCGTCATAAGTATTAAGTAAGAAATATACTTTATATACATATTATTTTAATATACTAACTGAAATGGAATAATAATTTGATTTATTTGCTGACTCTACATTTCTCATTCACGGTCTTCGCTCCAAGATGATGTTATTTAACATGAGATCAACTTTATTGAGATTTATTTCGTAAAAATATTTTGTATTGATATTTTACACTTTACCTAAATAATAGATATGAATCCAATATTTATGTAAAGTTTTAATTTGTATACTTAACAACACTTAACAATTGCATCCTAAAAACAATTATCTTTACTAATTTCGTGAAAATAATGCATACTTTAGCTCTTCAAATGTATAAAATAACTATTTATTAAATTGTTGACAATGAACTATGAAAGCAAATAAGGACACGTATAAATACTCTACAAAAAAGATTCTCTACATTACTTTTTATTCAAATATGCAAGCAGTTTTATATAGATGGTGTTCACATTAAACCGCTTTTTGTAACCTTCGAAAAATATTAATATATTACACTTGTCATGTAATTGGTGATAATTAAAAATAGATAAGGTCAAATTCCAATTAGGTAAAGAAGAAGTAACATGCCTTCTTGAAGTTACAGCTGAAAATTCAGTTACCTAAGGCTTCACACTGGAAAGAGTAAAAAAGACTCATGTCGTCTCCCTCTCTCGCCTCTTTAAACACTGAAATGCTCAATAGATGGCAGTAAAAATCGTGAGAATGGTTTGAATCGGCCACTAGTGTCGCCATCTAGCAGAGTTTAACCGAACTTTTATGGCACGTTTAAATCGAAGAGGGCTCTTCGGCAGCTCGTAAACGATTTTATGAGCGCTCCACTTCTCTGCCCGGTATTATCCGACCGAGTACGGTTGGAAGTCTAATATTTGGGTGCTACTGTTGAACGGTACAGTATTTAATTCAACCGGTGTTCATGGGCTTTTATGTGCGATTCAAGGTGCGATTGGATGGCGTGCTTGAACGTTTATTTGGCTTTATTGTTGGGGTTTGTTTATGCGATTGCTGTTTAACCAAGTGCGGGGTTTTGTACATGCTCTTGTTATGATTATTATGTTGTTACTAATACTATAAGAGGTTTTGTGGGAAGTCCTTTAAATTAACTCTTATTTAGTTACATTTTCCTTTGTAGACAGTAACTAGTCGGTTTAAGTGGATAGTTCTAATTGGACCTGCGATTTACGAAGTACGGCTAAAAACATCATTTACATTTCCGTATTAGGAATCTACATGTTATGTTTTATTTTTATTTGTCCATAATCGTGACATATAGCAAAGTCAATAGCAATTTATCAATGATTTATATTTGAGTTTTCCCAAAATGTAGCCGTGAAAAAGGCAAATCATAAATAAGATCCGATTCAAATTTGTAGAAGATGCTATCTGTATGATTTGTAGGCTCGCACCCGAGAGCGTTTGTCTAGTGATGCGGTGACTACCGTTGTGTTTATCGATAAAATGAACAATGGCACATAACGATTTGATATGTAGTGGGTTAAAACATGCATATAGTAAATAGGTTTAGATAATAATTAAAATAGTAATTAAAACTGTAATGAAAAAGTTATGTCCGAAATTCTAATTTCTTAACTAAAGCGGTTTGAATACTTCACTTTTTAATTAGATTTCGATTAGTAATATCGAAACAAAATTGTACACATCTAAATTACAAAAACTTATCGGTGTATGCTTAAAATACTAATTATGTAGGTATATAACCGGAAATCGCTTAAAATAAGCTTCAACCTCACGTGACAAAATGTAGCGATGGTCGAAACATGTGTGATAAATAATCCTTAATGTATCGATACTCGCCCACGGTTTAACCTATGATTTAAACCTTATTATATATGTGGTTTAATATATGTGAAATATATATTTTTTACTGTTAATTTTAAAGTGTTTCAAACTAAGTTCACACCCGAGCTCAATTCTGTACATTCAGTTAGCATTTCAAATACATATAAAAATGAAACGTGAAAGATAAAGGGTCGTAAGTAATTACATAAATCTCTGGTAAATCTATTCTATTGGTGCATAATAAATAAGCACAGTGTGACACCCATGCCACCCCGACAGCAACAAATTACATCCTACTTGACCGACAAACATTTTTTTGTATCAAGCATATAAACCGAACAATACTTTATATCTGTTAAATGTGATTTAACAGGTAATTTTTTAAACAGATTACCTCTAAAATAGATTTACGTTCTGGTCATATAAATAGGTAGGTGAGCATCAGAATGAGGAACTACATTTATTTTCATTTACCTCCATTTGTATCGTGGCACCGCGTGGAGATTACGTGATTTAACAAAGGGAGTGCTATAAATCTGTGTGCCCTGTCTTAGTAGGCTTTGTGGGCATTTTTGATATGTGCCTTTAAAAGCTTTTTTCTGTATTTAGATGAGAGTTCATTGTGTAATTCATTAAAGTGAGGGTTGGTCGCGGAGCGGTGCGGTTCGTAGTTGATATCGAAAGATAACGCTTTATTTATTAGGTACCAATAAGATGCCCAAAGGGCAAGATCCTATTTCATGAACATAAGCTTTAACAAACTTGGTTAGCCTACAGCGTGTTTGTCAAATTGTCCACATTGACCTAATTAATCCTAAGTCTAAGTGAATTGTTTTTTAAGATATTTATTAGCAGTTATAAAACAGCTTAACCAATCGTAAATATCGACAAGTTATGATATAATATTATCCTATCTGTTTTTTTTCAACTATAGTATGATTTTGTATTTCTAGGTTATGTGAAATAAGTCTTTCAGTGAAATAATATGTTGTAATATTAAACATTTAAAACTTCATAAAGTCAATATTCGATAAAAGCAAAAGTTTTAAAGACTATAATATATTTCTATAGCACCAAAGCTATTCATTACATTAGTTACCATTTTGATTCATTAGCAGTCCAATCACGCGTAGGCCATCATTCGCATCTACAAATGACTAGACTGTGAAATGCTAATGTTGAGGTGTAATACCGATTACACTGAGGTTTTATAGGAGTTTACTATGGTAGCTACGTTTTAAAAATAATTTACGAAATGATTTCCTTGAACCACTATCGAGAGACACTATTTCATTTTTAATACATCATACATAAATATGTCAGTACCTCTTCATGTTACAAAAGTTTTAATGATCTTTTGTGATTTGAAAAACGCAATATGTTATCAATAACAAACTACATTCTATCTCCTAACGAACCTATCAAAAGAGTGTGGGTGGTCCTATAAACTAGCATTCACATTGTCTATTCTCGATTCGAACTTACGATTTGCATTGAAAACTTATTCAGCATACATTATAATGTTGGCTTGGTACGCAAGTAATTAGAGATGTCGATATCGATATTCAGATCGCGCACCTCATTAACGTTTCTGTCTTTTTATATTTAATAATTAGAATTTTTTACTGATCATATCTGCGACGATATTTTTGTCGTTGCAGTGTTTGTTGTAAAGAAAGCAGAATAACATTAAATATTTGACACTGCGTTCAGATACTGTCGCAGTTCTGACCTGACCGAATGCCAACGGAGTAATACGTCAAGACTAGACAGCGACCCCTCCCCCGGGCCCTCCACGTTAGAATGAGATGGAATTATGGCTATTGATGAACGAACGATAGAGATCGCATGAAATCGCGAAACATGGCGTATAGCCACGTATAACACCCCTTGATTTATTATTAGTGTGCCAAAGTTCGAAGTTTATGTATGCATATCGTAAACTTCGGTTTAAAAATAATACTTTTTAAAATATCAATTATCTTATGTACAAAATAATGCTATAGTTAAGATTGTCTTGCTGATTCTATTGACTTAGTTTAAATTTTATGTAAACTTCAGACAACAAGTTTGATAACTGTCTATTTTTTCATCTCCTCAAGGCACATCTCTATTAACATAACATAAGATTTAACTTTGACATTTGAATGACTTTTTTTGGATCACATGGCGAGACACTGTATAGCTACACATGATCTCAGTTTCATATAACTACCCAAGTAATTGTATTCCCGCAAAGATGTGTTAAATTCCAACTGCTCCTTATTATTTATTGTCCCGATGTTTGAACATCTGTCACTAGAGAATGTTTGTTTGTACATATAATAACATGTCATGTATAATGGTTCCTTCAGCTGATCTCTATTTCTAAAGGTAAACATTATAATTATAAGCATTATTTACTTTACCGTATTATTATGTTTTCTTGTTTGTGACACACAGAAACATCGTTGTACAAACATTGTTAAATTAACGTTTTTATTTTAGATAAAATTATTGCATATTATAAACTTTATATGTGAAATAAAAATGTTTAGTAGAAAAAAAACTTGCAGGTTTTTTAAATTAATGGTTTATCGATGAAGCTAATTATTACACTTTGGACGGATGTTATAAAATTTTCAATGTTATAATTTGTAACAAAAATTGGCATCAGCGTTTTAGGTCGTTAAAAGAGCGTTAAATACGTTATAGAAGTATCCATATTTCCGTAACTTGATATCTAAATCACAAGTAATTAATATACTATAAAAGTCCTAGTTAAATTTTCATTCATAATTATAATAATTGGTGACAAATATAGTAAGATAGAGCCCGGCGAGGGCATTGTTCATTCGGTGACAAATAATGGCAGATAATTCCACGCTATCGTCTGTCCAATGTGAATTTAGCACTGTTTCGAGCCAATATTCCCAGTTCATATTAAACCTATACAAATGTATAATACAGAGAATTATGTGTGTTCGAAATTTAATACGGCCTCGAGGCTTTAAGTTTTCTGTTTATGCTTACTGTTGTAGGGATAAGGGACGTGCTTTTTTAATTTAATGACAGTCGATGTTATCATATAATAGCTTTTTATTTAAGCATGATATAACATTTCTATCTGGGATTCCTTAACGTTTGTTGTGACCAATAATTTTATTAATGACATTTTGGTCTTAGAATATTTTGCTTATATAATTAATATCATAGACGGTGTGTAATTCGATTTTTATTTTTCTTTATCTTATTTTTGAACTAAAAAATCGAAATACAGCTAGAGTCAGATATACACATAAGCATATCTTTGACTGCAATCTGCACTCAGTAAAATGCTCAGTAAGTTAAACGCAGATAATCTTAACAACTCGTATGACTATTCCAGACGTTCATTACGGTATAACTGTTCGCTATCTATTGAAAATTTCCTAAAGCGACTAACGACAGTTAATATTCGAAACCCATGATATTCACGCGGAATCGTGACTCTCGTGACTGAAGTTCGATCTGACAAAACATTAGATACCTACTTCAGACCTCCATTGCAGTTATCCTATTTAGTTGTCTAAATATAGCTTTTATAATAAGACATGAAAAATTTACGTTAGCTCTTTCAATTACTACGATCAATACAACTGCCTTGACAAAAGCTAGTCATTGTTTACTCTTTAGACAATTTCAATGTTATTTTCTATCACGAATATTAGACTCTCTTGATTACCATACAGCTGTTATAACAACATATAACGTTACTAATCATTCAATTGTGCGCTACCGACCTATTATTTCTTAAATTAATTTAGAGCATTTAGAAATACCTAGACTGAACCATTAATGCATATGACTTACGATTGCTTTTCGCGACTTTTCAATCTATAAAGCAGTGGTTCGTGACCCGGAAGTAATTACTCTATCTATCGCTCTCATCCAATATTTTTTTTGAGTTAAACATTTCTAGTGTCATTCCTGAAGTATTTGACTACAAATAGGGATGAGCAACTAATTTATACGTAATGGAAAATATCGGAGTTAACTAGTTATGAAAGACTCCCCCACAGAATCCCCCAAAACCGCGAAATAAAATAATACACATCAATTTTGTATATTAGCTCAGAGGAACAACATAAAAACTTCCTTGAGTTTTCTATACTCGCTCATAAATCTCGCGTTTTTAATAGATAAATAGGGCTTCGCACAAACGAGCAATATCACATTATTTGGGCCTCCCTCAGGAAAGGCCCTTCTGATAAAGCCTCCTTACCTCACACCCTTTATGTTAATGTACTACGCCAGACGGTGACAACCATTTTTTGGCCCACTTGGTTACATTATGGAAGCTATAAAGTGTATTTCAAATTATATTCTCCATTAAAAGCAGATGGAGTTTATTTTTAAGTGATTTCTGTTACAACCTGTAAACATATTTAATTTTTAACAAAACGTTTTACAACAGGCGCCGTAAATTTAAAGTAAAGTAACTGAATATAAACACAGGTAGCTCATTTAAAGAAGTAGTGTAAACTTCGTAAAAAACATTAATAAAATTATTATACTGTTGTAACGTGTTAGGCTTTAACAAAAGGAAGCCTGTGGTGCGATATAATAAAATGTTCAAAACTTGGAAAAAATATGCCCTCATAAACAAAGCAGTTCGGATGCAAAGTTAGATAAAGAACATCTCACACACCTGAGCTAGAAAATTGCTTTTTTCTAAGCGCCTCAAGTTACGCAACTTTCTCCAACAATAAAAGAAGTTTCGTGCAAGAACTTTCTCGGTTTTTGTCGGCAGGGGCTTAAATCATCGTATGATATGACGGGTCGATTGCACAAAAAATAGAAACAATACAATATTGTGACAAGAATATTTAAAAATTTCATAAGTTGTATGGTGAAAGTTCTTTTGTTAGTCACGTGTTTTTAGAACTTGAAAGTTTTATACCATTTTTTTGAAATTATGGAGAAATAAAACAAAAAGATAGCTGTTGTAAGTATCTTACCGTTGGCAACGCGTAAAATGTACCCTTATCACAACTAGTTAAAAACTAATTACAGGGGTGACACCACCTTTACATAAATCCCGTGGCTCCGCCGAAATGGCTCGACAAAAGTTATTTTTAAGAAAAATCCCCTCGAGGCTGCTCTTCCCCGCTCCGCGGCCTCCGCCCGCGCTGACTCTGAGAGGAATTTATCACGATTTATATTCATGGCATAACAAAGTGAGCCAGTTTGGCGCGATACATCCCGATAGCGCCCAAATTACAAACAACCAAATAAAGTGGGTACGAAGTTATTACCCACAACCTCACAAGAATACGATATAATTTATCTAACGAAATATATTATTTGACATTACATAACCAGTTTCACTATTTAACTTATTGATTGGGATAGGAAAATGTAACCAAATGTTTGAAATATCAGGCAGTTACTCCCGCGCGGACGGAGCAACAAATCAGCTGTGGTTTGGGACGGAAGTGTTTAGTGCCGGTACAACAGCTATTTTATGCCTTTGACAAACGGATTCCAAATGTCGTCACGATTTAAATCTGCTACACGCTCGCTACATCTTATACATTGCAACATAGGATATAGTGTATATATACCTACATAGATAAACTTAGAGAATCTAAAACCTGTTTTACAATATTTATTTTCATTACCGGTCGTTAATCAATATCTAAACTGTAATTTTAATAAATTACAATCTCCACGCGTGATCGCTAGGTATCAAAATACAACCGATTTTTATGACGCGTATTTCCAACATAAATGTACATAAATTTCCACACTTTTCCATATAAACTATAACTGTACCCGACCTCATAGTTCTCTGTGGGGGCAGTATTCTTAGTAAAAGGCCTAAAGGTTTCGCGGTTTAGGTTTCAATAAATAGTTTCAAATTTACTTGAATTTTCAAAAGCTAAATTACTCCAAGAAAAGATGATAATGAACAGATGTCATTTCTTTGATTTATTACATTGCTACTGGGTACAGACACTAGATAAATCTATGTAACTCTAGATACCGCTAGATTGTGACAAAGGGGTGCAGTGTAGCCTTCAGGGCTCAGTCGGGGGTGGCTCCACCATAATTGATGAGGTTCTTAGCGCAGCAGGGAGCAGAATTATCATCGCGCTACGACACCCGAGTACAAGCTCTCATTAATTTGTGATTAGCCCGTGGTAGAGGTTTTCTTCTAATTAGATAATCAGTTTTTCTTACGAAGGGATTTGTCATTCTGATTTATGACACTTAAGAAATGTAGTCCCAGTTAGGTCCTACTTTTCTATTCTTAAAAGTATTTTTATTTAATGTTCATATTCTTCATAGCACTTCAGTCTCTACTGTGTCGATTTTTAACACTTTGATAATGATTGCACTTAATAAGTCAGTGATGAAAACGATTCGTAAAGTATTCTAACACAAATAAAATTTAAATTACAATTAGTTCAGCAAAACTCTCTTAATATATATATATATATATATAGTCTTGTTAGTTACACTATTTATAATTTAAGAACCGCTGAACTGATTTGGCTAAAAATTGGTTTGGACGTAGCTTAGGACCAGGAGACGGACAAAGGATCCTTTTTATTTTTTTGATATAAATGCGTTTTATATATCCTGGATACCCTGGTGGTACTGGTAAGAAGACATGTCCAGTAAAGAGTCATTCAAATCTGCTCATTAACAAAGTTCGCCGGTTCAGCTAGTATAAAACATAAACATAGGTATAAATTAATATTCGTAGTTATTGAAGTAATAATATTTATTTATTAGTATCCAAAACTGGCTGTCAACTTATTAATAATAAATATAATTCATTATCACCTTAGCATTTCATTCATTTAAGAAGAAACGATGTAAAATCTTGTAGAAAAAAATTCAACTCATCCCGTAATAAATATCTTAAGCATCGTTTACTTGGAAAGAGGCAAAAACGTATTCCCCCATACTGTTAGTTTAAAGGTGGATTTACAGAATATTTATTCATGCATACTGTATGTTCTTTGGGCAAATGTATTCGTCTTTATTTAAGGATTGAATAAATAGGTTAAATGTTATCGCTTTCGAGACATTAAATGTGTACATGTTTCTTGATAGCTACTATTATTGAAGTTACATACATAAAACATTATTTATGTATCTATAATATGTTAATTCATTCAAATAAAAATGATAGGCAAAAGTATTTATCAATAATAATATGAATAATGAAAGAAAATAATAAAAAATGAATGTTTTGCCTTGAATAGAATAAACATAGAACATTATCAACGAATTACGTTTTATGTACGTATTGAGAAGTGATTTTTTGGTCACATTAAAGTTAACAATAATTATAAAAGCAGGATATAAGATATTTCTAAAATTCCATTGAGAAATACTTAAATTATCCCGTAATTTATCGTACATTTCAATGTAAGTGGTTTAGCCAAGAAATCTTAGGTGGTTTTATTAGATTAATTCGGTTTGGGGGCACATCGGAGCCAATTTGTCTGATTGCTACCAATGTCAATGTGTATTTTACCTATATATCCGCCTTCTCCGATTTCAATAAATTTTGACCCCATCCCTCCGTCCCCATCAATAAATGTTTGCGCATGATTAATTCAATAAACTTATTACACGATTGAAATATTTTTTATCTACCTTAACAAGTTTAAGAGATTGCCGGGGGTTCATATGATATGTGGCTGGTTACTTAGATTTCCGTCGTATTTTGTTTTACTAAATATTGACAGTTTTACTTACAAAAAATACTACCTAGTCCCGTGACGTTGTTAGCATGTACCTACTTCAGTATTTTAATTATTTTAGACCTTCGTACAACTTAGTTACTAAAATTTCGACATATTCAGACACAATATATTCATAGCACATATTAAAAATAAATAAAATCAATTTATTTATCTTGTCATTTTTTTGTTTATTCACAATAATTTGTTTTGTTGATCACGCGCGAATATTACGGATAT
>JAOSYY010000010.1:2005883-2052117 GCA_025727935.1 Hebomoia glaucippe
CAATTTATTTATCTTGTCATTTTTTTGTTTATTCACAATAATTTGTTTTGTTGATCACGCGCGAATATTACGGATATTACTCATAGATGTCGAAGATATGAAAATTTATGATAATGAAAACAAGATTTTGAGCAAAATCGCCTATAATTTAGTAGTCTAAAAGAACCGGATTCATTGAATAATCAAGTAACACCTCATAGAGCGTAGGGCAAGTTGTTAATTAGAAAGGTTGCGTACTTACCGACCTTACAACATTACCATCGACGGAACACGCCTTTTTCCCGTACGGCTAAAATCTCGACGAGGGGAAAAATCAAAGACTAACTCTATACCGGGAAGCAATTCTTCTAAATTAAGTCGATGTACTTCCGAGCTTGGATTTCAATAGAGCAGGTAGTGGTTAATGAAAATAGAACTGGTTTATGAAGTATTCAATGTAGCGTACGTTTTGTACTTTTTTTTCATGTTAAGTAATATAAACTTATATTCTATGCAACAGTTACGTCATTGAGGCCTTATTTGTATTTTTTTGAACTTTATTGATTAACTAGCGATTAACCCTACTTTCTCGTGCGAGCAATTACAGTTATCTTAAAAAAAAATTTAAATCTTTATAACAAATTTTGAGGGTCACTTCTCGGGATAACGATCTACATCAAATATCTTTCAAGTTGGATTGATTACAAAAAATATAAATACATATTTAAAAATTTCATTGAAATCGGTCGAGTAATTTCAAAGATTTGCACAACACCATGACACGACTCTTAACAATTACCATTGGAATGTATAGTTGTACTGACATGTGCATTAATTGGATAACACTCAATTTTTAATATTTAATAGTGCAAATTAAAATATGTTTTGTGGAAACGAATTGCTTAACTCATATTAAGGCAAGCCATTCGAGATATTCGATTTTCCTCAATTTTCCGCGAGAGGGCGCCAAAGGCCCGACTCAATTTATCCGGTGTCGCGAGGCGGGACCGGCCTGTCTATTGTTCGCCAAATGAACTACGCGACGAACCATACACCATAGTTACATTGCTAACGACATCGGGAAATTCAAATACGATTGTCGAAGATAACGACTGAATAACATTAACAGATCTAGAGAAAATTACTTGCAGAAATTCATAGTTAATTATAATAATTGGAGTATGATTAATATTACTTGTACCGCTGGAAGTTAATTAAATTAAAGAATGTACATAGTTTATCGTCCCTCGAACCCTTTAAATTTTCTTTCATTAAGGAGTTTTGTTTATTTCGCCCAACCGGAACCTATTTGTTTGGCTGCTATTTAAAACATTCGCCCCGTCTGTTTACATAGATCAGATACGTTCAACAAAGGCTTTTGTAATTAAGAAAGATATTTTAAGCCGGCGGCAGCTTGCCTTCTACGCGAAATGAATTTACTGGATTAACTACGTTTCAACTTTTGTTAAATGGAGTTTTGTTTATTTATTACGATTTAATCTAATCCAAGCTCACAGAATTTATAGAGTTTAATTTATTAAATAAACGCTTATTCGGCTGCCAAATTGAAAATCGCACTAACACGAATTTTGCGATACACAATGGGCAATTATTAATGACTTGAATAACTCTGTGTATTGGAACTAATAAAATATAATATAAAGATAGGTAAAACACGCAAAGCAATATTTCGAGCGGCACCCGAATATAAATTTGGTCGGGAGTCCAACCCCAATTTAGGAGTGCATTATTTTCGCTTTCACAGACATCCGATACAATTAAAATCTTCTTTAATTAAGGGATGGCTATATATCATTCGCACGTGGCGCACTGAGTTTTCCTCTTGTATATCTACGCTTGCGCCTTAACGCAAAACGGCTTAGGATTATGACATTTTAGAGAAATATAATACTTATCATGAGTTACGTAGGGCTTATAATTCTTATTTGGCGGAAGGTGTTTAAACCATAACTGGTTATAGTTTCCGTGTATCTCTTTTCACTTTGTCGCAGTCTCCGTTATTTACTCTCACGTGAGGGATGCTCGCAATAAATAGGTGCGCGCAAACATATTTGAAGTTTACAAATACGTTCCAAATTGGTTATGTTCATTGCAATTTGTTATTAACGGTTTTGTTTATTTTCCAACATTAAAAATTGTACTGAGAACTTAAATTTACATTTTATACGCCAATGTTAGTACATAAATTTTAAATTATATGTTTCTATACGGGATTTGACTAAAAAATAATTAATTTTAACGTTGGACTCTATTATATTTTGTACAACATAGCTACACTCCATCGCTACAAAATAACATGCAGCTGTTCTACATTAAAATGAACCTAAAAGATGAACTATCAGATAATTAAACTATAGTTAATTAAGCAGCTTCTAATTAACTCACATCTAATTATAAAACAAAACTGCTTCATAATATACTGTACTATGTTTTAAGTAGGAAATAATGTTGAATATTTGAGATCTTTTGTTTAGGATGGTCTTTTCAAACTTTTATCAGACTTCAGTACATTTTTTAGGGAATTATTAGAAATCGTTGCCAAATTGGCCGTCAAAACGAGTATAGTCCGAACGCGTAAGCCCTCTGGAGTTGTAATTCAAGTGACAAATATCGAAGTCTACAACTCATTTTTCTGCTATCTGAGCGCTTGTGTCGCCATCTGTTCGGAGGGACACCCGCCATTGGTTCTCCATCAACGGCCCGTATGATGTATTTTTGCCAGAAATAAAACACTAGTTTTCCCTCTCCAAATGTTTTATAAGTATTTTAAGCTTCGTACGTGATGTTATTTTGGGGTGTCGGTCGTTATGGTTTTCGTAGCTATCTACGACGGGGAAATGAAAATAAAATAAATATCACTGAACATACAAAAGAAAGATACATTTTACGGTGATTTAAAATCGTTTTGTATCATTAAAAATATTATGTCGCGATTCAGAGCGCATGCATTATCGAGATCGAAAATTTCACATGCCCATATAATTTTAAGCTCGTAAAGCCTGCACAATAATTCACTGGGAGCATTTGCGGAAAATGCATTTTATTGTTAAAACGTGAATTTTATTTATCGTCGACAGCGCGTGGTGGAAGGGGTTTTAGTTGAGGTGGGGGGTGATTTGCAGTAGCGGCGCATCGAACCCACCCTTTGGCACGGATTATTTATACTAAAGGTAATTTCAACGGTTCATTATTGGAAAATGCAACATTTGTGCATTTCACGGCCTGTCATTTGCAGTTCATTAAAAATAAGCTGAAACCGCAATTAATCGTTCTGAGTGTTTCAGATTTTATCCCGTCGTTTATTGATATTAATTTGAACAGTGTATCTGACAAGCCATCTTTTACCAATATTTATAACCCTATATTTTGTAGTAGCTATGAATTACTTAATACTAGCTGTCATATCTACATTATTTTTATAAGAATATACATATTTACCTCAGGCCATAAACTCCTTAAAGTTTTAAGCCTCATTCAAATGAATTTCGCCTTGTTCGTGTTATTGAACTAAGTAGGTGCCGAGTTCAATCATATGATAAATGTATTGTGCCTACTGTATTGAAACATCTTCAAACCCTTTATGAAACACTTTGAATATACTTAGTTCTACTGTAATGTTCAAGTCAACTAATGTGAGATAGTAATCACGAGGCGTAACCTACAACCAGAGCAGCGCCCATTGCGCATTGTATCGTTTGATACTTGATTTTAATTGTATATTTATTGTTTGATTGTAACTTCTTGAAGTTAACAAGTTATCGGCTATAAATAACTATTAAGATGATTTTGTTAAAAAATAGTTTAAGTTATCAGAATATTTTTATAAATGATTAAGACTCCCAAATTAACAAACTGTAATAAAATGCTGGAAAACATTAGAGATTTTCTTCATGTGGCGCTATTAGTTGTGAGAGGAGAAAACAAAAGGCGAACTCTTTTAAAAGCTATTTAGCTCCGATCCCTAGATAGCGTCTACCACAACGGCTGGCTGTTTTTTCCCGCTGAAAAGCCAATTTGGAATGAATCACTGTAACAGAGGCGAGCATCTGTGCTAATTTACCTACCGGCGGACAGTCTAATGCGAGCGGCTCGCTCGTAAATATGGAATCACGACAGAGCGCCGAATATCGAAAGCCGGCATTAGTCGGATACAGCTAATACACATGGGGGCACGTGCGATAAATTATCGGGTTCATTTGAATGCGATGTTTAATCTGTTCATTACTTTACGCACGCTTTTCCGGAATAAACGATTGATTTTTGAAAATTATTTTTAAGTATTTGTGAGTTTAGCGTACTCTGTGGTAAGTAATGCAATTCTACGAGAAATAAATACGGTTTAACAAAAACCAGATAGCAATGTTTTGATTGGATTTCCTTTATATACCTCATGTTTTTTCTGATTGAATTTAGATCAAAATTAATCAATTGTTTGTACGGTAAATACAAGAATTATTTAAAGATTGACTTTGTTTATATCTATAGAGTTATAACACTGAACTCCTAATCCTTTAAAGACTATTATCTGTGGGTCTAAAAAATATTATCTAATGAATTTTCTTTATCTATTCTCTCTTTTATAAACTTTAAATGACAATCCAATCAGTTAAGTGCTGAAAATATATCTTAGAAACAGATATATATGTACATATATAATATCTCCGAAGGTTCAATCAAGTAAAGGGAGACAAAGTTTCCTAAATTGAACTGTGACAATATCTGAGCCCACAATCGCCATACATCGATTGTCTGTCGGTAGTCACATTGGGAGCGAATGCGTGACGTTTGCAATTCGTTCTTCTGATTTAAATCCAAAATGCGATATACACTGGTTATAAATTTAAATCGAGAAACCCAATTAGCAAACGCGTATTACGCACATGCTTGCAAAATATTTAATACCATAATAAGCATGAAATTTTACAGCAAAGCATAATTAAATGAACAAAAATTATAAATTCAATAAATTAGACGGAAAAGTCGTGAAGTCTGTGCTAGTTTTGTATTCGTTCTGAAAATTTCCGAACGTTTTAAAGTTGCCAGCGCGTGTCTTAGATTTCTTGGTCTTGGATATGTTCGTGGGTGACAGGAATAGTTTGCCACCACGTGAACTATATGATCAATTGCCTTCCTATCGTATTAAAAATAAGCAATAATTAAAGTCGCATTTTATTTGCTTCAGGTAATAATAATGAGTAAAATTAAGAAAATACGTAAGTATATCTATGTTCTATCACTGGAGGTGTTATCAAAACTTGATATGCAATAATGGGAACAATGTATCAAACTAGCTATCTAAGTTAAACGCAATTTGAAGTATGGCGGCTCTTAAGGCGCTTTCCCCCCAGAAAGGAGGCGCGACCGCGGTGTAGGGGTTGCCTTATCGCGGAATTGCAGGCTCTCCACCCGTTTACCTTAAGATCTTTAATATTAAATAATATAAACCATGATTAAATCACCCTTTAATATATCGTTGTTTAGTCTCCTATGATATGAAATAGCATGTTGGCATTAAAGAAACCACACTAGCTCCTTACTTCATGAAAACAATCCGAAAATATAAAGTTTTATATATACGATACGATAGTTATAATTAGATAATTTTTTTTTCTCAAAATAAATTAAATGTTTAGCATTGAAGCTAAATAGCCCTACATTTTAACATATCTTTATAATATATATTTAAAAATTTATAGCCTAGTATATCTATGGCATAGTATTAATATTTTTGACGCCTAAATAGACTTTAATAATTTTATTTATGACCTACTGGACCACGTCTTTTTATAAAACCGCGCTAAAATCAGCTCATTTCTTTAAGAGCTACGATGCCACGTACAAACAGATAGGACAAACTAAAAACAGCTTTTGCATCGTTGCTTAAAAACTTTGAGATTGTTTTATTTGAGGGTATAAATATAGATAAACAATAAAATAATATAGATAAATGAAAAAAAAAAAATTAATTTACTTGAAAAAATGATACATCGTCCAGTAGACGTCTGATACTTGCAAAAACACGATGTTATGTATTAAGTTTATGCAAAGTCCATGTATCTTAACGTCCGTGTCGGCATGCAACCTGCGTGCACCATGGGGAATGAAGATGTTAAATAATTTAGTCGGATGCCTGTATGGTTTATAAGGTTATATACCTGGCAGAGTTTATGCGTAAAGCTTTCCTTTTTAATTAACCGCTTTGAATATGCATCTGTATCGACAGGTGTATGTATAGGTATGTGCAACTAAACTAAATATATTAACGGAAGAGTTTTATATCTCATTAGCTTCACTTTTAACTATAAAACAATTTAATCTAATCAAATTTACCTAGGTCGTTCTAATTAGATGTCGAACTTAATGTTTGAAAGTGTCATTCGGGATAAATACGGTATTTTCCTGTTCTGAAGAAGAATGTAGATGTTTAAATATTAATATAAAAAATTATGAATTAAAATCGTGGTTTATTATTTTGTATAACAATTTTTAACTATTTAAATATGCATCAAACCACTAGTTTTAAGTTACGGACTCGTAAATATGAGGTTTGATAATTTTTAAGAAAGAAAAGAATAATTATGTTTATTTTTTAATTATTTGTTTAGATAATCACTTAAAGAAATGTTTTATGCATTATTTTTATTTTATGGATATATATGTATAACTATATGTTGTTATATAACTAACTAAAGTCGTTATATATGTATGGTGAAATAATTTGGTGCGTAGGGCAACAATAAACCACGTAGGCTGTGGCGACGCGTGGGTGCGCTGATCTACAATGCGGTCTTCCTATTGTTTTCTAATGACTTAATACTATTGTTAATTAAATAATAAATACAGTGTTCGATTCAATTCTAGAATACTAATATCTAGAAATAATAAACATACATAATTTTTTTGTAATAAAAACTTTGCTACATTGACCTGCATCTTTTTAATTTAAATAATATTTTTTTTTTACAGCGTACGTTATCCAAAAATTCAAAAGCACATTTTTGCATATTCCGTTCGTTATAGATTAAAATCGGCGTAATTTATAAGTTATAAAAAATGTTGTCTCAAATCAGACCTTTTATAGTAATCGTCACAAAAAATAACTCGCTTTGAAATACGTATATATTAGTCAAAGCAGAATTTCAATATGTAATATTAGAAGCACCTAACTATTGAATAGCAAAAATTGTGCGTTATTCACTGAATTAGCAATGTCATATCAAAATTGAAATTTATTGCGTACGAGAAGAATTAACCACAAGGTGAGTAACTCAGTGCGTCCCCATATTATGACAAACAACTGGAGTTTCTGGAGGGATCTTACTTAATTTAACTAATGGACTAAACAATATTTACTGTGATATAAGGCCTATTATGAACTATTACGAGTTTTGATGGTCTAGAAACTTTCGATGTTTCGTGAATACTTTATTTATTATCTACTTGGTGAGAAGTTGTTCGAAGTCTTACTTTTATCGAAATATATATATTAAAATTTTCTATATTCAATAAAATATAGAAAATTGTTACCTTAGTTGCATCATTAGAAAGACGATGAAATTTAAATGACGTAAAACTATCGTTACCATACGATGATTTTAAATACGTTACAACTCAGTTTTATATATTTATTGCATTATATCTTAGTTACAAATAACAAAAAAACACGAATTTTAAAGCAATAGTCTGTATAAACTTTTCAATAAACCGCTAGGTGCATATCAAATCGTAAAAATATTCTACCAAATAATCAATAACTTATTTTTTTTATGACTACAATATAAGTATACGACCATTTTTATTTAACTAAAAGTACATACAATATTTACCGTTGTAATACTCTTGCCACACGTGTCTGCTAAGATAGATGCACCTCTTGTGTAATAACTAATAAAGATTTATAGTTCTGGCTCAATAACCATTGCTATTGCTCTTGGTTTGACGTCACCCTCATAGAGTATTATTGACAAGAACCGATACATAACATATATTAAGATTCATACAAAGTAAATTTATACCATCATAATAATCTGGTCGAAAAGCTTTCCATAATGCTGCTAATTACATGCTCATTTTTAAAAATATTTTTATTAATAAATCGATACTAGATATTGTTTCATAATACACGAATTACCTGCTTATAATGACGCTTGACTATCAACCATTTTATATACCTACGTTTTGCGTCATTCCCAGTTTCATAATGATCGATCATAGATAAGGTACAAGTTAGGAAGCTTATTAAAAGCTAATAAACAAACCATCGTATTGTAGATCGGACATTTCGCAGCGAGGGAGGTCAGGGGGTGCCACCTCGCACAAAATTATGTACGACGAACTGGGACCAATATATCAAGGGGAGGACGTGCCAGACTAAGGAGACTGGGTATTATAGGGTGGGCCGGCGGAATACTTAAGAACCCGGTGTCACCCCATTAAAACACACGTTCTGCATTTTTGGTTAGATATTTTAATTTGGGGGCAACTGCGCGTGGGTCACCCGAATTCCTATTTCCGACCTAAACTCAACGTGCATACGATTTTAAACACTGAATTTTTATTGTTCATAGTCAGTATGGCTAATAACACAAAATAATTCTCGAAACAACCCAATAAATTTAAACTAGTCAATAACTAAAAATCTACTTGAATAACTAAATTATCACACAGATATATCTAATAATATTTAATAAGCACTCGAAAATGATTCTAACAAACCTAATTTTAGTAGAAATAATAATTAAGTATGATAAATTTTACGAATAGAATGTGATACGACTTAGGATATTTTTTAAACTTTTAATTAATTTCATTCACGTCGCTTGTGTTTATTTTCAAAGTCTAAATATTTCAACGCAAATATGATATTACGTCCCGATGCGGTTTAAGCGGTTGCAAGCGGTTATAATATTACCTACTCACTGTGAAACGAGGCGTGAACGCGCCGCTCTCAGGACGCATCCGGAATCATAATTCCGAAATAACTCTGAACCAAACTCCCTTCCACTCGCCAGCCCCGCACTTTTTTGGATATACTGGAATCCCCGTCCCGAAGTTAATTCCCAAGATAGACATAATTTCGAATTGGATCCATCTATCCTGCGTACCTACGAACAAAAATAAGTTAGCTTCTTGTACACGCCCGATTTATGTGGTCAAAAATAAGGCCGCCGATTACAGAGTAGTCACGCTATTTGTACCTAAAATATTGTACATACTCGTACATCTAGTTTAAATAATCGACTACTTTAAAAATAAAATCTTTAAAGAACCTCTTGACCGCTAAACAATTCATTTAATGAACGATTCTAACATTTACTAGGTCATAAAAGACACATAAACATGCTGTCGCCTGTCTACAAAACACTCGACTTAGTTTACTTACCATTTTAAATGCAAATATGATTATATCGTTGGAGTGACTCTGGATTTATATTATTTTGTAACTTCGACGTTAGTACCACGTGACGTTAGGTCGTCTTTCGCGAATCAAATTCAATTTTAGGCTCGGATCGCATCAGTGCCTTGACGCTTCACAGATATCGTAAAGATAAACAATATGCGAGTTTTTTATTTCACCTTTGACACTTTAATCCAATTTGTTTCCTTGTATCCCACTCGAGGGATGGGGGAATTTTTGTTCTTATAATTGCTTTTTTCAAATATATATCTCCTTAGCGGATAACGGTTTATATTCATCTAATCTCGTTTGTCTGAAAATAGGATATTATTAGGTAACGTCATTCAACCTTTATTTCTACGTTTGTAATTGCCTGAAATTCTTTAAGTTCTATTGTGGTAACTTGACTTGGAAATTGGACTATCAAACTTAGTCGCATGAAAATCGATTGCCTGCGAGGCCGTAGCGATTCTTTTTATAGCCAACTAAGAAAATTGGCTCATTAATCTTTAAGATAAATGTTCAAGGAGTATTAGGCCCATCTTATCAGTGTACGAAACTAATGGTACTTTGGGTACCAACTTTTTTATCACAATGTGAAATATGTGGACGAATTGTGTAATGAAATCGTTAATCTAATCCCAAAGATTTACTTTCATGAGATTAATTCCAGAAAGAAGCATATTTATTGCAAAATAATACGGAAATCTGAATATGTAGTACTCAATGCTGTTCATATGATATAATTTAGAATAACATTCAAGATTCTAAGTAATTAAATTATTACACATAAATTGTAAACATTTATGTTTCTTTGTTGGTAAGTGTTAAATCTTTTATAACAAAGCATAGCCCAGTAACTCACATTTAGAAATGGGTTAATAAACACGATTAAAATACCATCTCCAAAACATGTCACAATCAATCTATATAAATTTTAAAAACAAAGGCAACTGACAAAATAAAAGTTGTTGTAGAATGACTTTTAAAGCCATAAACAGCTGATGATATCCGCATTTTTTGAAGTGAGAAAAACGCAAGTGACAAATAAAAATACCTATCTCTATATTTGGATAAGCAGTTTTATTCATTAATCGCCTACGATACGTTCAATCATTTCAGTTGTTTATTTGAAATTTATTCCGCCGGGGAAATACAAATGAGTGGTGTGCTAGTGAGGCGATAAATCTTGTCGATGTCTTGGCATGTCGCACGTCGGGTTAAAAGCTCGATAACCGAGACTCACACACCTACCCGAGCCAACAATAACCTCTCCGCTGTTTTATTTCTTATTCCATCGCGGACTAACCAGATATCCGCCAAGTATTTTATGCATAAAAATATCGATATATAATTGCTTCATTACGTTCTTGTGTTGGTGAATAAAATATGTGGGAGTCGCGTACAGGAGGTTTCAGATTTTAATAAATTTAAATATTGTTTATATATTCTTTTGTCAAAGAAAAATATGTCTCCATTAGATAGATAATTTAAAAGATAGATTATAGTCTCAAATATATATTATTTTCGATTCCATTACACGTCCTCAAACAGTATAAATCATATCAGCTATTATATCCTAATAAAGCAGCTGAATTGAAAGCTATTTCTGTTTGGTATTTTTCGTTTTATTATTGAAAAATGTTAATGAGACTTACAGACAGGTGTAGTGGGTGTGACATTCTATACGGTAATTTTCAGCGTGCCCGACAAAAACTGAATTAAAGATAATTCTCATGCCAAGTTAGCTAGTCAATAAAAAACTTACTTTTACTGTAATAGAGCCTATTAAAGATGGTTTTGAACTATAATTGTTCGTTTTTCTTTAGAATTGTCAATGTAATGATGAGGACTTAAAAAGTAGTTAGAGTATTTGTTTGGTTCCAATGCGGATATTGTGCTGTCTGTGTTGGAAATTATACTATGATTTGATTTAATGATTACTAGTTTGGGACGTCCTGTATGTTTCGTTCGGAAAGCAGACGCGATCTCTGGTGTCTGTCGGGCCTGTGTCGCTATCGTTGTATCGCAGTGCCACGCCGTTTGCTTTATGGTGCCAGCTTCGGTGTAATATTTCATGGGGATCGCACGCCATGATTCATTCCGAGCCATTTTTTAACTTTTCGTACGCACCTTTAATGAAGGCAGAGCGCAGATAATAGAATACAAAAATACGTAACGACGCCTATATTCGCTACAGTGAAGTAATTATACTTGCTATCGCAGAACCAAAACCCGGAGGTTATTTAAGAGTAGGTATTGGCGCATGTTTGCGAGTTTAAATTTGTGCGAACAGTCTGATCCTTGTCGGTTATAATTGGCTGAACTTGTCGGCCGAGTCGGTGTTTTTTTTTACTCTTCTCCCTACATCGACATTAATCTTCGTCTCCCGTGAGGGACGTAAATTGCGACATAGAGACCCTGGAAACAAGCTTTGATGTGACATATGAACACGGCCACGTTATATTTTATTAAAATTCAAATTTCAACCGAATTTTCCTAACGGAGGTTCCTGAGTTTCAATTATGTTCACGTACGTATATCTGTTTTTGAAATATGCTTGATTTATATGATACATTTGATTGTAATGTCCACCAATAAAGTATGTTGAATTAGGTATTATTTTTTTATGAGGACTGAGGTAATGATTAAAAAATTAAAAAGTTGCATTGTTAACCAAAAGATTAAAATGCTCTTAAGTTGTTATTTTCTTGACGGAAGGTTTGGATAGAGAAATCTTTATATAATTCATAAATGTTTTTGCATTTCAACACATGTGACAGTTTGTTTGGAACATACATTTATGTTTATTTCATTCCGCATTATTTAAAGGTAACGATTATTGCGATTCTTTTTGCTATTAGATACTTTTGGTTATACAATTTAAATTTATAAATAAATCTGTAGGTACAAGCTAAAATCGTTAATTTATTGAAACAAGGTACGACCAACAATTCAAAAAGACACATCCACACACGAAATAAATTTGCATTTTTTAATTCCTTTTAAATAAGCTTTGATTTATTACGTGATATGTTTTATTTTTTATTTTGGTTTTGTGTTTATTTATATTACTGATATTTTGAATTTTAAATTTCCTAAATACCTACGTATACATACTTTGAAATGCGACATGGTTGAGAATGTAACGGTACTACGAAAGAGTTATACAAATTTTTTAAAACGTATGATAAAATTCCTATGCTTCACTGTAGTCCGATAAAAATGCAAAAGCTTAAGTTAAGCCGCAGTAAATAGTCGGGTAGTCTTCGCCGTTCGCGGGCTAAGCCAAAAAACTGCAAGTGGCTTTAATAAATTATACACATTATACATGACTCTGTTTATAGGTCGCTCATTAACTTAGTAAACTTTTAGAATGGTTTTTGTTTGTAACACACGGTTAATTAGTTTAATACCAAATGATACCTACGATGCTTTAAAATATAATTATAATTATTTCTCTTCAAAATATTGTTGATTGATTTGTAAGAGGAGGGATCAAAAAGTACTCAGAACGATGGATGCCGTGGAGAATTGTTTTCAGGACCAACACAGAACTTGTTTTATAAGGGATTGAAGCGTTGGAAAAGCGCTGGACTCGGTGTCTAGAGTGACTGAAACTATGTAGAAAAATAATTTGTTAAGTTATTAATTATATTCTGTTTCATACCCACTACTTTTTTCTCGTCCTCGTATGTTATGTGTAATATACAAAAAGACAAATTCTTATTTTTTAATTTATTGATTAAAGTATAATAGATGGGCATATAGAGGAACATATCTATGCATTGGAAACTATAGTTTATTGTCGCTTAGCATCCGTTTCTTTATAATTAATTTAGGAAAATTTATTACAAATCTATTCAACTGATGATGTACTTAGTAAACTATAGAAAATATAAGAATTAACTAATATAATAATCGAATAAAGCATTCTACAAAGTGCCATAATTATGACAATGTACTTATTTGTATAATATAGCCATAATAGTTACATATCTTAAGGTAGGTTTTTAGTAAAATACTATTTTTAGTCATTTGAATTTTAAACAAATAATATTTTTCTGCTTAAGTTTCAGTTTGCAGGCCGTTAGTAATTATATTTAAACTTTGTCGAGGTTTAAATGAGAATATCTTGTTGAGTAAAGAATTTTCGGTCGCTTTGTAACTTATTTTTTTTGTAAAACTTCGAATATTTTTGTGACAATTAGGTTTATTAAACCCTTAGGTTTTAAAAAACTGCAAGTGAAACTAAAATAAGATAGAAAGGAAATCAACAGTTTTTATAAAATATACTTTACAAAGAAGTTATTGAAAAAATGCTAATAAATAGGAAGCCGATGAACATTTATCCTTTCGATACAGAGATAATTAATAATAATTAATACCATAAATATAGCATTCTGTTGTCAACTGTCCTACCAGGCTTATCAAACGACCTCTGTTCACCTCTTGACTGATTTGCACTTAGATATTGCGTTGCACAATTCCCTTCCTGATTCCCCGATACACTTTTATGTCAATATCATTTGTATGTCAAGACAGCCTTCCTATACCACCATACGGTATTTAATATTATTATAATGTACTATTCAGAAATAAAAATATAAATTTATAGAATAATCTACTTTCGCATTTGGGTACAATAGTACGAGAAGAACTTAAATGTAGATTAAGACTTAAGCAATTTAAATTCAAGTTTAACTTATCTCTAGTCAATTCCCTGATCCGTCACGCTTCTCTTAATAAATCTGCCCGAATACCCTCCCCTACAATATAAATAAGGTGGATCTTGTTAAAACTTGCGGTAAAAAACTCGTACATTTTCCGTCGTTTTTAAGCTTAGACGCTCCCCTTAAGACGGTTTCCTGAGTCATAAATATGTTGAAATACGTTCACCTGGGTTAAAGACTACCTAATAGACAGAATTTAGCCTTTATTTATTCATAAATGCTTTTTTTTGGGATGTTATGTAAAATATAAATCTACGACGCTTACAATTATACGCCGTGCATACAATTAAAATTTTGACTTACGCGAGCTTGAAGGTTTTTTTTACCTTATCAGTTTCAACTACGGTAACCATAGCATAAAAAATATTGTTTATGTACGCAACAAAGATCCGCTTAGGTGATGATGCAACGACAGATGAACAAAAAATTATGGAATGTCGAGAAGTGTGATGAATGATTACGAACTACAGATTATGATTTCTTTATAGCCAGGAAGTAATGCAAATGCATACCAATGAATGCGATTAAATCATAATTGCACACATTGTTCTTGTACAGGTGAGAAACGATTCCAATAACGCAAGTAAGTAGGTATTGATTAAGATAGCTTTATATTAAAGAAACATCTATTTCCTGGCTTTATAGAACAGATTATGAGGAGTAATTACGTAAATACTTATTTTAAATAATTAGGATTTGACTGTAGAAAATTATCCTTTTTAATCATTGTCTATAAATAAATACTGAAGAGTTAAGTAATTATAATAAATATCTTAAATAAATACAAATTATAGAGACGTTACAAATATATAAAATTCAATTATTCTTGGCTCCTGTCATGTTGGAAAGCGAAATATTGCCAACCGGTTAAGTACTTTGACGTAGTGATCTAATTATAAAGCAAAACAGATTCTTCAATTATCTCATTACTCATTAATTACTCAAAGTAAACATTGATGGTCTTATCAAGCGTCAGCCTTATCATAATTTAGCACATTCGTTAGTACTAGTAGTTCTAGTTTTCTTAAACAATTTAACTATGTTTTAGGAATAATTTAAGCTGATATAGAGTACTTAGTAAATAAAAAAGGTATTTTTTATTTCCTTTCAGATCCATTAATATGATGTATGGTACTAAAAAAACTATGACAAGTTGTCCGTTGACTAATCAATGTAAAAACCACGAGTAAACCTTTTTCAGCAAGTTGGCATTATCAGTCAGATTATTTCTATTGCCCACGCAGCGTTCCTAATTCTAATTCAACGTTTGACTAAATACTCTATACAAAATATTCATTAAATCTCATTCACACATTACATAAGTCTAAAACGCAGGTGTTAAAAGCGTATTACAGCTTACAAACAGGCGTTAAGCTACGGGATTCGGCAGACCATACCGCGGGAAAATGGTTGAAGATTAGCCGCTTATAGGACTTGCGGATAAAATTAATGTTTCATCTCAAATTACGGCTTAATTATGTCTTAATGTACCTCTTAAAGTGGTCGGATTATAGCGCGATTTAAAACTAACATAACATGATATAGAAAATATTCATACGGTAATTCTGTATAGGTTGCGGCGGAGGCCTAACCTTTATAGGAGTATAAAAGTTCATTTTCTATTCTTCGCTTGAGTTATTGGAATATTTTGATATGAATAAAGGGAAAAAAGATTTTAACTACAAAAACTGTTGATAGACAAGTTAAAAGCCGCTGCGATGTAAGCTTGTAGTAAAAGTACGGGTAAAATTAAACGCTGAGAGGTTTTAAAAAAAGGTGTCTGCGTCAACGATGCCTTACTATTCAATTTTTGATTCCATATATGTCTAGTATTTAAATAACTATGTAATGAAGGAACCACTAACAGGTTTCAACATTCGTAACGTCCGTCCGAAAATGGTAAAACGACATCGGGTAATTGCAACGTAATACGTCTAACGCACGCCTCAATATGCGACTCTTCGACTTGCCAAGTTTTTCTTCGAACTTAATCAATACTAACCAGGTGAGTACATACTTGCACAAGCTATTATATGCAACACCTTTTGTTCTATTTATACGCAAGCTACAAAAGTTATTATGTGTAATCTTTAATTTATTTAATAAGGCTTAAAAGTGTAGTATCTCGGGTCTTAACCACTTTTGGGATAATATAAGTACTTTACAGTTTGATACAGGCAATAATATGTGAACTTTGACAATTTTCGTGACGCACGATTCTGGTCAGGCCTGAGTTTTCGTTAATTTTGCGTACACTGGGTCCGGCCCGAATTTGCATTTTGCACGCGTGATAAGTGAGCAGGATTACACGGGATTCTCACCAACAGCCTCTGTTTGTTCTGAAATAAAGGGCTGTTAAACTTTTTTTCATGGTAATTTGGGTCACCTTTAAGAGTAACGATCGTTGTAAATTTGTTTAAGTAGGCTTAGCCCTACCGTTTGTTCAAATTAAAATGTTCAGGCTTTACTAATTCTTAAACGAAGATAAGTTGTTTCTTTCATAAAAACGTACGAGATAAGATAATAAAAATAACTCGATATTAAAAGATAAAATAAATTCATCGTAACTTTGGAAAACTGTTGATAAATTTTATGTTATTAGTTAGTAGGACAAACAATTTAAGCCTTACGCCGCGTATGCAGTCCGGCTTACTTCCAAAAATTTTCCAGTAAATCTTTGGCTTTCAGTTCATTTCTTTTGCTCAGTTTTGGCAACGTACTTTATTTCTACAATGCTTTCCTTGCACTATGAACAGATAAATAAATTTAAATATATACACCTACTATATATTTTAAAAATGCTGCTATAAGCTGCATCATATACTATCAGATAAATATATAGGTATCTTTGATGTAAATAAAAATAAGTACTTAAGACATAACTATTTTTGAAACCATTAAATAGAACTTAAGAATAGAGAAATTGTCGAGTGATAACTGTTTCTTTATGACCGATTATAAGTCAGAATACAATTTAAGATTCAAAGTTAAGCGTGAATAAGTTTCACAATATCGCACTACTGCACATCGAGTTTTATCTTTATCTAACTTGAAAGTGTTCAAAGAATATTCAGCGTTTGACTTGAATAAAATACCAACTGAGAAAAATTTGAGTGCTTCACGGGTCGGAATTAAGCGACGCTATTAAATATAAAACTGATTTTATATCTCTTTAATAGTTAAACAAAATAAAATATTATAAAATGTTACAAACTTACGTTTCCTTATTTTGTGCATAAAACAACATTTTATGAAATCATTTCTGGCATCTGAAAGTTTTTTGTTGGTATAGCTTCCCGAATTTTATTATAATATTATCTCTGAAAATAATTATTTTTACAGCTTCATCATTTCATCTTTATGATTTGTACAGTATTAATGTACAAATCATAAAGTACAAATCATAAGTAAATACAGTATTAATATTTTGTTTAATAAGTTTAACAGAGTGGTATTTAAGTTTCCATTATTAAGGTACATACTTAAGGAATCAATGAAAACAATATTTACTAAGATTACAACTTATGTTTATAATATATAGAAAACTATAACATTGGTGTCTTTAAATATATCCAAAACAATTTAATCAATTTTGGATAAATTTTTGAATGCCTACATTTGTGGAGTGTTGTAGGTAAAATGTGTTTTTAGTAGGCGGAACACAATACGCATGCGCGGCCGACGGACCATTTCTGTCATCAAGAAGGTTTAATATTGAATTTCCTAAATTCTATTATTTGACTGGCATTTACAAAAATGTCCAAAATAATGCTTTATTTTTTATAAAATGAATACAATCTGTGATATGATAGTGGGTATAGGTTACATGCTTCACTATTGTTTTGAATTGGATTTGAGATAAGATTACGAATAACAACCTACCTGTGCGGTGAGTTTATTCAATATTGATGCTTTTTATGTATAATGGATTAAATTTTGATCCATATTAAAATGTTTATAATTAATATTGTACGTCAACATTTGATTAATTTTGTCTATAGATATCAACCCTGTATTAATAAACCTATTTCAATCAGGAGATAAAGTTAGTATGTAATCTTATTGGAAAATCTTATTGATAAAGATACGCTTATTTACGTCTTTAAATCCAAAAGAATCCTCTGAACTTCGCTTTGTTAGTGTTCTATGGCGTCCTATGTACACACTCATTCTTTCACACATCTAAATGCGAAAAAATATAATTTATGATTTTTTCATATGGAGCACTTCCAAAAACACTATTTATACACTGTTTAAAATTGAAATGACGTGAAAATCTATGAAAAATACACAAAACAAATCAGAAAACTGTGACGCGGCATTCGCATTAGTTCAGTTAGATGGCAGGTTAGTCGCGTCATTCAATATGGCGATGGCGCGATTGGTTGTGATTGGCCAGTTTATGCTACAGAGTGAAGTTCGCTGTAATGCGTGAACGAGATAGATTAATGGGAACAGCGTTATGTTGATTAAGGATGGTAGGCTGGTACATTTGTATGCCAGCAATGTTTGGGACCGGTTTTGTCAGAGGCGTTTACGTTGTGTGTGTATGTGCACCCGGCTATGTGTCGAGGGCAGGTAGACGCTACCTATTTATAATGACGGATCGTATCGCGGAGCGAGAGTTGCCTTGGATGAATTAAAAACTGAATGTTTAATTTCAATCTCTTTATTTTTCAGGTAAGAAAGAGCGAGTTGAGTTTTGAGTAAGTATTATGAGACAAAAGGTTGCAGAGATAATATCGTAACTGATAATATTTCATGTTACATTTCGCAGTTATCAGTAAAACACTTTGAAACTATCAAAATAAATATAAATCAAAAACTCTTAACAAAAAATCTGTTTATTTTTTTAAATGCAATAATATTCTATTAATACAGTCTTTTACAGCACTTTTAATAGTATGAGTCCTTATTGAGCAACATAAGCGGCTGATCCGTTTAATTTTAATATAGTAATATGTTTTAATTACTACGCAGTGGATGTTTTTAATTTTCGAGATTATATACCTACTTAAAAAGTTATATTGAAACAAATATATATGAAACTCGTCTAGGGCCATACCTATAGCAGGAAGCATTGAGTTTTCTTTAAGTTTTCGTATAAGCAATTTCTAAGAAGTTCGACAAAATAAGATTTGGTTTTTATAAAAGATTCAAATATCTCAACCATAGCCAGCCCAATAGACTGAGATAAATTTATATTGTCGCGTAACTACCAATAAATATGCTAATTCTATGTACACTATCACGTCCGTATGTCGCCTAGTCGCTTGAACGTCGAGCGAGTGAAAAAGATATCACAAAATTGCACTGCGCAATTCTCTTCCGTCATACAGTCACTAAGCGACAACTAGCAAAAGCTCACTTTGTTTCTTTTAGATGAAAGTCGTATACATTTTTCGTCGATTCAAGAGTTACGACCTTCTGACGACGGCCGCTAGTTTTATCGACCTAGGCAACTACTAACCCAATAAATTTTGGTGTTTCGCTCACTGAACGAATGCATCGTCCTAGATACGAATGTGCGGGATCTGACCACACAGATTTATGCCCCGGATTATGAGTTACCAAACAGTATTTGTCTGCTCTGAGTAAGCGTTTCCGTCTCATTTATTTATTGGATATTACAGTTCCGTATTACGTATTTGTAAATAGCAACATGGTATTCGATACGGTCGCTTGAGTTAAGTTGCACAACTTACTTGGAAATATATTAGCATTACATAATATAGTTTATTCTGAATTCACAGAGTCAAAATAAAGAAAATATATTATTTAGTATAGAATACATAACAAATTAATATTTTTTCGGAACAAGAAAATTATTTCATAAATAACTTTTCTTAATGATAATATTACGATGACTTTATATTTTATGTAAGAATAACATCTTAATTAAGATAATATTGTAAATTTATTAACAAATCATAAATTAAGAGGCAACGGCAAAATTAAAACAATCAAAGCCAATATTTAATTGATGGCCATACCTTAATTAACTTGTAGTTCACTGGATCGCCCAAAAAGCTCCACAGATAAAAGAAGCCATCTGCATTCGGTATTCAAATTATTTTCCTAACGTATTCCTGCTTCCATTTAAAAATACATTGGTAAATATCTGTTTGTCACGTTCACTCACGCGCATTTATTTCGTGAGTGAAGAGTATACAATACGAATCCAAATTTTTAACTTTAAAGGGTAACATAACATCCGATCTCATATGCGTCCACAATAAAACTTAATAAAAAGATCACATCACAAAAGTCTGCCTAAACTAAGCTCTTTAAGAGATTTCTGGATAAAAGAATACCGTTTTTTCAGTATCGTTACGATTGTCCATGCGATCGGATAGGATGAGCGCTGGTTTACTAGTAACTTTTATAGAAATAAATAGTTTTTTTTGAATAAGTATAAAGTACGGTATAGAGAGAGAGCTATACAAGTGCAAATACAATGATGTTTTTGAACCTTTGCACAAGAGAAAGTCGCGATTGTTAGATAAAAAGCTTTTGTGTTCAAAAGAACCGGAGAGTCAACGGCTTGATGTTTTTTAGTTTTTAAAAAACCATCTGATAGTACACTTGTGTTTGCCTGTGTTAAAATTTGTGCAAAAAAGGGGAAAATACGTTATATTTAAGTGAGTATTGTATTACTGACCGTATTACAAAATTTAGAAGTTAATAGGGTTTCTACTAAATAAATAGAAAAAATCGAATTCAGGTAGATAATTTTTTATTCGTGCAATTACTTTTCATATTAGAAAATTTTAATGCCATTTTCAATTTTCCTTGGGAAACATACTTTCATCAGTTATCGAACATATTCCTAGTAGCGCTCTAAAAATTCTTAATATTATAAGTAATAAAACATTGCATTATATAAAAGGAATAATGGCCTTATATACCCTAATTGTAATAAAGTCCAAATTATTTTATTTTCTTAAATAATAAGAACGTTATTAATAGAATCTAATTGCATTCTTTTAAGGCTAATGTAATTACTGTTTAATGGATATTGCATTTATTTAATAAAGGGTATTCAAAAGTATTTATAATACATGAGTATTCCTAGACGCATTATAAAAATACAATTAAACTATTTTTTTATTGCTACAGATGGGAAATTTACACGATATTAACAATATTTGAATATAACTTTTGTTTTATATACGATAAGATTCTTCTCATGGTTACCTTAGTTTACAAAATGTTTGATACCACATGTACCTAGGTAGGTATACTTGAAAGTACCACATAAGTTATTTAAATAAAATTTTGCATATCTTGCTAGGTTTCAGAATGAAGAAATTTCATAGTTTTGTACTAAATAAGTAATCTTAAATATTTCATAGTTTCATTTAAAATAGTTATATTTTCTCTACTGTGTACGTTTTTGGCGTTATGTATAGTCGCTATAATTACCTATTGAATGTTCATCTGTTATACTTCAAGCAAACCTCATTACTTTTATTTGCTTTCTTGAATCGTCTATGCAATTTAGTGTTCATGGATATCTCGAAATATGTTGAATGTGTACGCACATGGAGACACAATGGAGGAGATGCTTAATTAAACTAGTAGAGCGGCGGGCGAAACGTAAGCATTTAATTTATATCCCTGCAGTAAACTCCGCGAGCTCATCTCACTAGCCGCAATATCATAAGCGACGCGAATTTTAGCTACTGAATACCTAGTAGTTCGTACATAAATCGCCATTACCAGTGCCGTTTTTTAGACCTATTAGTGCGCTTGATTACTTATTTTGTGTTATTATTTAACGTAATATTAAAAAATCTAACCCTATATATTTACTTATATTTGGCGAGTTATGAGATACACATTATTATAATGATACATAATATTTTATCAATGAGTATTAATATAGATTTAGTTTCGAGGAATAGAAATATAAAATATGTATTGTATATAAAAAGTTGATAGTCAAGTTACCGCGCTCATTTATATACTTGTACCACAAAGTTTCCTTATTCTACTGTAGAAAAACGCGCTTAGCTGAACAACTAGAATAAACTATTTTAATTACAACTTGCGTTCTCTTTTGAATTAATAAATAAATAATTAAATGTGTGCTTAATTGATCGTATAAAGGCTACACACATTAAAATTTCTGGTTCATTTGTTCCGCTAGATAATGTACAATTTTAGTTTGTTTAAAGCAGCTTCCTTAAAATATTTGCCAAAACGATTTTACTTCATTTATTAATATAATTGATTAAAGACATTGCTTAATTATCCATTTTGTATGTAAATGGAAAAATAATTTATCAAAACACCAATACTACGGTTGCGTAACAATTTTGAAACTAGTTAAAATATTGAAAAAAATATATATGCAATAACTAATTAATGTTTTATTTAGCAGCGATAAGGAGATGAATTATTTCAGTCTATTTGTGTGAAGAAATTACTCCCAAATGGCGAATGCTAACCACATACAACTTTACTATTATAGATGAATTCAGCATCTTGATTTCCCAACAGCCATATTAGAACTGAAACTAAACTATTATTTTAGTATATTCATTATATCTAGAATTCATGTGATACATTAAAATATCTGTTTTCATTATACATAGCACGAGTTATGATCTAGACGAAACGGACAATGTATAATACCTATTGCCCTCGAAATTCTAGTTTGAAATCTAGTAGTTTTAAATTGAGATCCTGTACTTAATAGTTGCGAAATTAATAAAGTATTCGTTGATAATTTTCCTTTAAGTAGAATGTGATCTTTATAATGGATTTATTAATTTTTTTTTGTTCAGTGTTTGTATCTATGTACTTAGGTACTTCTGATATTAGACCCAATGGGTTAAGGTCACTGAATCACTGAGATAAATAAAATACAGTTTGTCGTTATTAAAATAAATAAAATTAAAAAACTGAATTTATATTAATTTTATGATTATTCCATTTGTTATGTCGTTTTCGCATATTAAATCCAATACTTGAAAGTTTTTCCAAGTTCTTCTAGTCTCGAGTTTGAAACAAACGAAACTTTAAGGCATTATTAAATTCGTGTGGAGACGATCTAAATGCCTGTAGATCCTTCCACCTATTCCCTTCTTAATTAAGTCCATACTTGGCCCAGGCAACAATGGCCAGTCTCCGATGTTAACCAAGATATTCAAATATGTCTAAGGCTGCTATTATATTGCCACCATTTATAGCGATACCACTCCTGAATTCAATTTGAATAAACGCAGTAAATTGTTAATTGGATAGCGGTCTATAGATATTTTGTGTAGCTATATTTTACGAATTGTAATTGAAAAAAAAATTAACTCAATTGTAGTTGCACTGGTTTTAAATGGTTTTTATTTATTCAGTTAATTTTATATGTGTAATACACAAATCTACGTAATGTTAAGTCCAAATTAGTAAGTACAAAACTTTTTAATATTATGAGAATATTGTCGTTGCGAGTTCCGAGTTATATAATGTTCAACGATATTTTTGAGTGAATCCGAAGTTTGTAGACATCCGCATATATCCTTGACTGTTAAACTTGAGTCTCAAGAACATCGATCCTAACCACAGCGCCTGTCTGGCGCAACAAGACTATATATCAAATGTACTTCTTTTAACTCATATAAATACTGTTTATGAGCACGCCGACACTGTAATATCTTAATTTTGTCTTACGAAGACATATACGAGTTTGCTGAGACATTAATTCGGTTACGAATTTAAAAATATTTTACAACAAATAAATCCTTCAACTTAATTTTTATGTGTAAATCCATAGGAGGTTAACTCAATTATACTCATAAATGCTTAGGGCAATTATATTCGGCGTTATCTCTCCATCGTGACAGTAAAAACAAAATATTTTTTCCGCTTCATAATTAAATTACAAATTAAATGTCACAATGAGTTAACTGTATACATGGATAAACCATAATCCTAAATTAAAATCGTAAAGTTACAGCTGCGAACAAAAATAACGCACAATTTAAATCGAGATTCGAAATAGGTTTTGAAATCGAATAGAATAAATAAAAGCTCCCGGTTCACCAGGTGACAATCTGATCGGCAAAAGAAATAGTCCAAGTTTACATATGGCTGAGTTAAAGTACGATACTCTCAAGAGTGGCCGTATAAATTGGCCCGTTCGTGATGCAGTACCTCGTTGAATATGTATAGGTGCGCTCCCTTCCGTGCTTCTCATTTTACTAATAGATTTCTCTTTGATTAAATTTGTATATCGTTTTATTCATACGAAGCAACTATTGTTGTATGGCAACCGCTTAAATCAGCGGTTACGGCCCCCGCTACGTTTCGTTTCGTAGCTGTAGTTACTCGTACGTTTTGGGTATTTGTTTTGTAACGCGAAAACCCAATTTATAGTGCGGTGTAGTCAATTAGACCAACGCTGATCATGGCTATTAAATATAATGTGTCTGCCGCATCTACGATCTGTTTTAACTGTTGAAGACTTCAGTAGTAAAATAGGTTATTAAATTATTTTCCTGTTAAATATCATTCAAGAATTGTGAGAGCATTTCTTTTTAATTTAAATTATCATGTAATGTTACTTGATGAGGCTTTAGGCCACTTTCTACATGGAATATTATAAACGAAAATCATATGTTTCTAACTTTGATTATATAAGTTTTAAAGTGTAATGAGTTTAGGTATTTTTTATTCGTGCTGTTTTGGTATTTAACCCTGACTCTAGACGTTCGTGAAATCACATTTTTGTAATGTCTTTATTAAGAACGACTTTAGAATGAGCTCACGCCCGCTTATTATTATAATTTAGACGAGTGCCCAAAGCTCTATCGGCTGAATGAAGTCATCATTATCAAAATAACCAGTTTTATTTTGGTAGAATATTTTATTTGGAAGACACAACACATTTTACAACCTTATATATTTCAAACAAACTACATAATACTGAAGTTTCAGACAGTCACGATGTACTAAATAGTTTAGTGCCTTAGGTATACCGTCATTATATTAAACTTGTATTCAGAAATCATAGCGGTATTTGATATGCAAGAATGCAACAGATTTCGTGACGACAAGTCATGGCACAGTGTTTATAATTTTCATACTTTTTGTTGGCCGGTAACATGTGACCCCACTCTTCGTGTGGTCTAATAAATGTAGAGTTAAGTCGGGTTGGAGTACATTTAAATAGCAATTTATTCTTATCGTAGAATCTCACACCCACAAATATTTCGTCTACGACTAATAAATATTACCAATTTGAATAATATTCTTCAAAAATAATTTAATTAAGTATTCACAGTTTTAATTAACAGTAGTTATATGTTAGGCTACTTCCGTAAAGAACCACTAATCTTACAAATGGAAATATTTATGAGCGCTTTACCTCATTAGAGACATTAAAAGTTTTCCGACTAATAACGACGGCAACTCTTACCCGCTTCGTCTCATTGTTCATTCAGAGTTCGTACACGGTTCGACTTGAAATTTGTAGGCAACTCTGAAAAAGTGTCAATTCATCATAGCAAAGCCCCAGGCTCGAGACCAAAGTCCCCCGTATAAATCTCACTTCCATACTTTCGCGTAGGGAGCGACTGCTTTATGAGATCCTTAAGGCTGTATGGATTTGGGAAAATATTTCCTCCGCGTGCTAGCCGACAAATGAAGGAGTTCGACGCATTAGAATGTGTGAAAGGTTCTACAGACGCTTTTATTGTTATACCGAGCAATTTATTTAAAAGCTAGTGCGAATAAAGTTAGTCGGTGCGTACATACAAAAAACCTATTTACTAATATTTATGACCCCAACCCAGTTTTATAGCGGCAGAAAAGATGGATTCTAATGTCGGACCCATGTTCAATTGCTCATATAGCAATTCAGTTTTTATACCAGTCACTTAGTACGAGCAAATTTGTTTCAGGAACTGTAAGTAGGTAGAAAGTATTCATAGGCAGACATTTAAAGATATTTTTAAGATACGTAACTAATGTCATTAGGTCAGAGTGATATACAACGCAGCGGCTGCGACGTTTGTTTTGAAACTTACTAATCTTGATTTATAGACCACGTTGAGACATGCTTTATTAATGGACGTATTCACGAATACCAATACATACACATAGGCTATATTACTTTATATAATTATATAAGCAACTAACGCAACGTAAAGTTCTCTTAGTTTTACGGTTGAATCAATTTGAATTCACTAAAGTGGAGATAGCTTGAATTCTAAGGTAGATAACATATTACTTAATTTTCTGACGGTATCTCTTGCGTACTGAATACATTAAGAAATGAATTCATTAAATTTCATATTAATATAAAGGCATATACACATAAGTGTTATTAAATGGGGCGTAGGCATTTATTTATATAATTTAAACCTTAACATATTATGGAGTGCAGACGTGCGTGAGGGCAAGGGCCTAGGCGCGCCTCATTAGAACAAGGCTCCTTCTATTGGTCCGATGCGCCCGCGCACCCGTTTATACCAGACCCGGCGACATTTCCATTCCTAGCGCGGAAAATAAACATTTTAGGCGAACTCCCGCCAACTTGAAAATCGAGATTATTCACAGATAGACTTTATTGTGTGATAATAAGCCGCCACCTGTATGCTTACATCGTATGCAATTCGATGTTTTATTAATATTTTATAATATATGATTTACAAACTGAGTATTATAATAACTCAGTAGCTACGAGTACAACCTTAAATGTTGCGAGAGACGTGAACAATCGTATTCCATATAAGGTTCTGCACCAGTTACAAATAAATTGGAGTCCTCGTGGGCGAAGTGATTTGAATTGCATTAATTATGAACCACGAAGCGCCCGCTCACGACGAGAGTTTGCAGGAAATGCAAAGGAGAAAGAAAAATGAGTTAGGATGTTTTCATAGCTATTAGGTGGAATACGCGCCTTATCTCGATACAAAGTTCAATAAACCATTGGACGAGGCTGCACCGCGAGTGAATCGCGGACGGAAAATTTATGCGACACAATAACGTATACAGGTGTCGCCCAGCTCGGCACCCCTTCAATAAGCCGCCGATGGGAACTAAATAGGATTGGGGATTCTTAAACACAAACAATATTTTCACCACGGCAACAAGATAGTAGTTTATTTAAATTATATTTTCGTGCTGAATATAAATTTTCTAAATCCCAACGATATAAATACTGAATTAGTGTAGGTATCAGGATAGAATGTAATCTTATTTATATTGAGTTTTTGTGAAGTAAGCGAAAATATTGCTGGATTGTTAATTTTCATAAAAAGTGATTTTTATAACAAACGATTATATGTTGTTAAAACATTTAATACCGACATTAAACTTTTTAACTGTTATAAAATTTTCGTAGCACTTCTGAAGGCATATTGCAGTTTGCAGTTTTTGATAAATCGAATTTGTTAAAGCGGATTTTTCGAAAGTCTTTTTATCAATCAGCAACGGGTAATTGGCGATACAGTGCTTGGGTGCAACGGACGGTGCTTTCATTTTGTCCTCCGTTCGGACATTCGCGGAAATTCTTAATTGGTCCACCTTTTGTGACGTTCAATATCGCCGCTCAGATAATAACACCACCAATTATTAGCAGATCGTTGCTTTTAATTAACTGTTGGGTAACTTCTGAACATGTTGCCGTTGAATTTTGATCGAGTCCCTGATTCGGTTGTCGAAGAGAAACGTCGTGATTCACGATCGCTTCCGCAAGACCAATTAAATTGAAACGGGATTCATAATTAGGCATCCATTATGGCTGTTATCAGAAATAGGTTCTTTACTTAAATATCATAAAATATTGTTTTAAATAAATTATTAATATGTGAATTTTAGAAGAACAGTTTTCCAATGCGGAAAGTTTTCATCCGAATTTCTCCGTTTCTGTATGTTTTAAAGTGGATCAGAATTAATTTTCACAAATAAGGCATTGTCAAGGCTCTCGGTATCTAGAAGAAATAAAATTTCTTATTGGTTCGCAATTAAAGCATCCCGAAGGTGACCCTCTATTCCTAAGGCCGAATAAAAACTTTGCATTCATCGAATACTAACGAAAGGAGTTTCACTGAATTTCTCCATCGAAAAAGTCCCCGAGCGATACTTATCAAGTGTTTGAAATGACACAACTGGATTCCATCCCTTTCGACATGTCCTTTTTCCGTACGGGAAATAAAACTGACGAATTTCTCAATAAAAGGGAGATGACCGACGAGTTATCACGTACTGGATCCGGAGTGGGTATTTGGAGCGGTGCAGCAAAAAGTATTCAGGGGCCATTATTATGGCATTTTTGTCGTCTGACAGGGCTGCGTGGTCGCGGCCATTACGGCCCGGCGGCGGAGGGGTTGAGACGTGGAGGGGCGAAGTATTCGTATCCCCCCGCCCCTCTCGCGCGCGCCCCTTCCCCTTGCAGTGCCGACCCGAACACCCGCTCCTCCGCGCCATCCATCTTCGATATGCACATAAAGCGAACCGGACTCGTAACGGCGGGCCCACATTCCCATTGCTCTTAAATTTATTTATCTCTTTATTAATTCTCAACTTGAATTTTAATGCCTTTGAAATTCGCCTTTAAATGTATCGAGTTAGACTCGACGTGTTTATAGAGTGTTTATTGGCGTCCGAGATAAGGATTTTATTTGATTAACTTTTATCTATTAGTAAATTATACGTTACGTCTACGGTCTAGATTCTAAAGCTTTTCCTGGGGTGGAATGCGTACTAGCAAGGTGTAAGGAAGAATGCGACTTTGTTTATGTAAAACTATTACTTCACATAAGTGAACTGCACAGCTGCATTTTGACCATTTGTAATAATTATAATACTTAATTCACCACCTTTCCTACATTTTATAAGCCGGTTTGGGACTCCATATTTGTTGTGTCAGTTATAATAAAAAATTATAACTTTTTTGTATTGCGTGACATCGATTACAATGTACCTACCTACGCAACCAAAAAAATAACTTATATGTACTGTCAGTCATATGTTCTAAAGTGTCTACTACATTTTATGCAGAGCATTCAGCTGCTATATAGTAGAATAACTTTTTTTAACATAGATCTTGTATATAAATAATCAAATTAAATAACATTAAGTTTTAATATGAACCATTCAAATAATATAGAAACTGATTGCAGCAGATTATTAAAAACGAATATTATGTAATATATGAATGTTTTTTCTGAACATAAGATTATTTTGATTTGATTTCCAACTTAACTTGTACATTTAAATTTTTAAAATAGACTACTAGGTGTAGTTTGGTAAGTACTTAAAAGAGCTCGCGTGGTCATTTTAATGAAGTGTGCAAGTGTCGATATCGAGGACATGCCTAGAAAGCCTTAATTAAGCCTCTTGTCTCTCCAGTTCAGGCGTACATGCACGTTGATTTTAATTGACGCTGCATTTCCACTATTTTACTTTAGCTAAGGCGTATTAATTAAATTTTAGATTCTATAAATATCAAAATTAGAGCTTATAGTAGAACATAGTAGAAAGAAATATACTTTGAACGCGATAATACAAATCGTCAATAACCTAATTAAATTCCTTTTTTATCCTTAACTAATAGAGTGGAAACCCTATGTCCAATTTTAATTTAATTTCTCACGAGTTTTAATCAATTACTTGTACATGTTTCTCAGTAAAGATTAAACCTGTTATTTACAGAATCTGTGATATTTTGAATAGGCTCAAAAAATTATTTCTTCATAACTAAACGTCATTTCCACGAGGTACCAAGTCATGCATGCACGATCTAATAGCCACCTTCGAACTTTACCCTTCAACCTTAGATGTGAGCCAAGCCTGAACCAGTTCGACATAATCAATGACTCCACGAAATATGAACACAAATAAATATACGAAAATTTGTAAGTAATAGTCAAATCATTTTTCAGGAAATTTAAAATTTAAGTATTTCATATCTAATTTTTAATTTTAAAGCAGACAAATTGTGTTAAATAATTATTGAGAATATACTTATGCTATTAAATAAATTAATAAAAGATTGAATTTAATCACAAAATTATAAATTATTATGAGTTTTGAACAAAAAAATGCTAGATAGCCATTTATTTAAGTACTTAATATTTTTTTACTATGAAATTACATTTACAAAAAGTTTTTATAAAATTGAATGTTTTAAACGTTCATATCAGAATGGAATGGTTGGTTGCTAAACTATTGTAAAGAGATCGTTTTGCGTCGCTACTATATAGGAGTTGTTAATAACTCCCTTTATGTCCGCAGGCACGAATTTATCAACGGTCAGCGAATCAGCTTTCTGAAATAAATTGTGATTGTTGCAGCCTGTGAGATTGCCCTATCTACAGCATCTAACATATCACTACAGTCTCGTATATCGGGTTAGTTGCTGTAATTTGCAATTGCGTCTTTGTGTTAATTGATCGCACCTTCCTGTTACTATCGATAATTGACAATAAATTGTCACGCACATTAATCTCAACATCAAATTACCTATCTAACTGCCTATGGGGATCAATGTATATGACATTATATTACGATGCCATCTTCATTTACATAGATGATATACGTTTGATATAATTACTTAATGACTTTGATTCCTCAAAGTTGTTGGTGTATTGTAGATTTCTCTGTTCTCGTGACATCCATCTCCTAAACATTTATTTGAACACGCCTAAGAACGTGAAGCACGCACTAATTAACGTTCAACGTGAAACTTCGTTGTGCCCCACCAATAAAACTTGGCCTGCAGTACTTCATATGTTAACTTCAGTTTCCTTATACAAGGACGGGATGGGGTGTCTCTTTAAACTGGTAGCCCGTTAATTGCGTGTCTAACGCTCCCTACACGTAACATGGCCTTTTATTAGGTGGAAATTCTGTATACGGCACTACGTCCAGGCTTCGGGTGAGAGTTATGATGAACGCGCCACGATATTTATAGCTCTTCTCAATTTGTATGCTTTTTGTTTTTGCAACAACAACACTGGTAAATTATGTCGCAATGAATAACTTTCGTTACAATATTTCATTAAATTATTTAGAAAATTAATATTAAGTTGTTATAGTTGTGATAAATTCCTCGTATTAATACAGGTATTACCTACAGGTAGGTATGTTATCCAGAGCTATATACTTATAATAATATAATGGCTTCGTAAATCTTTCCAATTAAATAAATAAATTCGTAATTGAATAGCGCTTAAAGTATAAAAAGCAGATTAAAAATGAAATGGAATATTATTTTCATCTCCAAGTCCGTGTCGATTTTATGGTTCCGATCTAAAACAATGGCTCTTCGATGAAAGCGCAATGCGTAGTTTTTATTAGATTTATTCGCGAGTCCAATTCGATGATTTATGCACCGCGTATCTAGCTCAATGAGGCTTGATATAGTTGATGCATTATTGTCATGTAACTCGACAATCATAAACGTCAGCATTACACGCGGTCCATTGTTTACGATCGCTGTTAGCGCCTTTACATTATGAATTTAAAACGAGCTAAATGATCATGAAATGATCGATCGATTTATTTATTATTCTTAATGTGAAATCTGTATAAGAGAGGCCTTACAATTGGATTTATTTTAACAGACAAATTTATTAGTCCAAGTAAACTAAGATGTTTGCTGATTTGCTATTGATTTTACAGAAATAACGAGAAATTTATTAACTGCAAAATGCTAGTCATATAAATTATGTAGTATTTTTTATCTGTAACCATTCGCAAAACTGCCCCATGGCTAAGGACTTCAAAACGGTAACTTCCTTTAAAGAGTTTTATTCTGAACAATGGGCTGCAATATAGAATTTTAGAAAGCTGACCATTCGTTGTGCAACTTTCTCCCTTTATCTTGTGCACAAAGGTAAGAAGTTGAAACTTACAATTCTTATAGTTTTTTACGATTCGTTCCAACAATACAGAGGCCATAAAATTTTTACAAACATTTTTTTATACTTTTTTGATAATAAAAACTCTTCAGTTCTATTATTAACTAGCTTAACGTGGCTACGAATGACAATATTTAATAATTTATTATAACTGTACCATTACTGAGGTACGCTAAACTTAACCAAATTTAGGTAAAATTGATATATTGACTTTGAACACGACAATACTTGATTTACGCAAATGAATAAAGTTGCAATTTAAAAAAAAGTTTAAAATCGTAAAAATACCTAAAAAAATAAACATGTTAAGTTAAAAACTAAGTGTAAATTTAAAAAGAAGTGAATTCAATAATAAGTATTTTTTTACCTGAATTAATTAGACACATCTAATTCGCAATGTTTACCATTGATTAGTATAACAATATAACATAAACAGATATGCATCTAGGCACATAGTTAGGTATTAAATTGCGCTGTAACGACGTTTACGAGCATATTGGCGCCATGCAGGGTGCAACATGCTAAGGCTATCACTTACCCCGTCCGTGGCTAATTCACTGTGACAAATTAACAACGCTGAATGCATACCCTCCAGTTTAATACATAGATACTTACCTACGCATCTGTTTGTTCAATGTTCTACTCTATGTCAGACACTCCTTCCGAGCATATTTTTTAGAATAAATGTCTCAGTCTAAACGTGTTTCATATTATTGTAATAAACATACAGAAAGAAAGACAATACTTTTGCATGTTGTGTTTATATGCCTTTAGCAAAATAGGTATTCTTTGATATATAAAAAGACTATTCATTTTTTTTAGTACGTATAGGTTCGTAATTCATGTCAATTATAATAAAAAATTACAAATAAGTCAATATTTATATATAAAGCTTGTATTACAAAATATAAAAGCAAATGTAATTAAATTAATTACAGTAATAAAATTACTAGTGATAAAATATTGCGCTAAGAAATTAAAACATTCTTGCATTCAATTTACGACTGTCGAAAGAAACATGAGTAACCTCTGGGTCGGTTTGCATACTATGATTCACTGAAGTATCTTGTAGACATTGGATATGAAATATTGTCTACAAGCCTGTCGTTTATCTCTGACTAACCCAATGTACCCCAGTTAAGTATCTATACACGAGACTTCGTATAATAAACCTGTTCGATTTCATAATTATAAGTGGATTTTTTTTAAATCATAACTTTATCATCGTTTATGAAAAAAATAGCTGGTATTAATTTGTCACAGTAGACGAAGAAAATAAGGAGAAATGTAATTAAAGTTTTGAATGGGAATTGGTTTAAAAGTCTGTGGTTAGGGGGAAGAGAATTTAAAACGTAGTTTATTCTTGATAGTTTTTTTTTCATATAAATGTTATTGTTGAATCTTTTTGTTTCAAAAATGGTTCTTGAAAATTTATCACTGTAAAAGTTGCTCTTAACTTTTAACTACAGTTAAAAATGTATTAGACCTTCCTGGGATGAATTACTCTCACGAGAGATATAGCGGGAATTTATGTGATCACCCACCATATTTGTTTCATCATAAAGCTTATTAATTTAAGGAGTTTTATATAATAGTTAATGACTACTAAATTATTAATTTGAGTCGACATCTTAATGATAAAATATAAAAATAAGGAAATAAAGATTTAAGTCATTCATGAATACTAATGAGAATATTACCTACATTTTTTTAATTCAGTACGACTTTTGTACTAAATTACATTTTTTCTTATATTTCCTTAGTATTTTTGATAGTTATAACTGCTCTAAGTATTTTTGAACTTTAAACGTATTTCCTTTTTACGTAAAACTAAGTTTGTTCATTTGACGTTCATATTGCTGATACAAAAATCATTTCCACCTAATAATTACTCCACTGTCTCTCAGCCTCTTTCATATACCATTAGATATATATATACACACATATAAAATTTACAGTTCTTTCTAAAAATACAGATCCTATTTCATCATGAAACTCAGGCAAAAGTAACTAATTTTACATAACAGCACATTACAGATTACATCCCTCAGGGTCAACGTATCTTATGAATAAATCACTAAGAAATTAGATATGTTTGCCCCAAAACTTTTTGTTCATTTACTACATACTGCACGAAACTGAAATATATGGCTTACATAGAAGAAACCTTGTTGAATATATTTCACAATTTCCTTTAACAAAACGACTCTAGGTACTGCGACGTTGGCGGCCCGCTATCGCTTCATCTACATGTCCAGTACTGACGTAGACGGACTAGCAAACTTAACTGATCACAGAAGCTATTGTTACGAAACTCGTATGTAAATGTTACCAGTTCCAGTAAAACGTGTATAGAGTTGTTTTTTATGTGGGCTTTATGTGTTTGTAATATACTTGGATACGTTAGTTTAATGGTTCAAACTTCTAGAATATACTGTAGAGCTGTGATTTCGGTTCTGTCTTGGTACTCTCTAGGTTAGCGAAGATAACATATTATTCGTACCTATGTCTTGAGAGTTACACAGGTGAGAGGAAACCTGACATTTTATCCGGGTCAAACTACAGCGTTTTTGTTTTACCTGAATGATTAATAAGTAAGCAATAACGCTCGTTACATGTTTATATTATGAATAATGGAAATTCATTTAAAAAAAAACTTTTGTCCCCTAAGGATATTATGCGGAAAGTAATGACTAAAAAGAAGTGCAGTGAGCTTTTTGTCATGTTTAATTATTCATTACGAGTTTTCCATGCAAAGTCTAGTGTAAAAGTTAGTTTATAAACACGCATGCAGTTTGCAAGTTTGCACCAATCAATACTACAATTTAGCTTTGTTGCGCACGCATGCATCATGTTATCCACGCGATGCAATACCGTAAACATATCAATCACGTTGGCAATCCGCCGGCTAGACATCTGACTGATATAAACACTCGCAAACCTAAAAAATAACCCTGTCCCGCAACAAATTCCGCTTGTACGCCCGCTTTCCGCGGCGCGACTCGCATAAATCGACCAAAAAGTCAAATTGCGGCGATAGCTCACTACCCTCAACTAAAAATTGCGATGTCCGAACAAATATTGTATGAGCGCTTGTTGTTTAGTCAACTTTTTATTCGTTGTACAACTTTATTTTATTTTTGACGTACTGAAATACCGGCTCAGCTAAGTGCACATAATTGTTCTGAAACGAGTTTTTTGTTCTATCATACGCGGAAAAGTTCATACGAAATTAAATTTTTAAATATCCACATACAAGATACTGTTGTCTCTTGTTTTTACATGCGTTACCTTAATTATGGATGTTAAAATGCATGATAATTACGAGACAGCGTAGGTTGTATTTTGTAACCAATTTATTCCACTGTGCGCTGCTGTATTAATCCCTCAAAGCTTTCGCAGCGGCGAGAACGCGCTGATAAACTGGGAAACTAATGCCACGCGATTGCATTACGATGCAAACTTTTTCAGTAACGGTGGGAGCGTTGCGAAAATCGAACAAAACCAATGGAATATATTGACTAGTTTTTCACAGTACCACGCGACAGGAAACGATCTGATAATGATTTTGCAATTTTTGCACAGGGATTTCCAAATTTAAATTAAAGTCAGTTTAAATTGCTATTTCTGTATAAATTACGTTTTATGAATAGTTGTTTGACTACCAAATAAATATATAAACTCATTTTTCAGTCATCAATTGCAATAGTATTTAAATCAAATTTAGAATTGATGATCTTAACTGCTCAAACATTACAATTATGCATCATAGGAAAAGCCTAATAATTTTGATAACTTATTAGTATTTGAAGACGAGTACCACGACCGTATAAAAGTTGGATATGTGTGTGTGCTCTTATGATGATTTAGTACAGCACGAGGCACCGTTGGATGGATTTACAGGCGTATGAACGGATTATGTGGGCGAGAGCAAACACGGGGTAGCGAACGCCATATTGTGATTTATCTAGAACTTTTGATTCGCGACCATTTTGTTGTTATCGTAATAAACTCTATAAATGCTACATTACAAGATAAATTAATTTTGAATTTACCAAGGTATTAAAGATGCATTTTACCAATTAGTCGAGTTGCTTAGATCCCTCAGAACAGACCATGAACAGATCATAATAGGAAAAGTAATTGCATTTTTCCGCCGCAATCTCAACAGCATGTTTGTTAATAAACCTGGCATTCAATGTTTCCCCTAAACGATTTTTCTCGTCCGAAATAAATAAGATAAGCAATAAATCATAAACGCCCATTTCCCCGCTAGATACAAAACAACGGACAGACAAGGGAGGCTGGAAAATTATGACAAATCATGCATTAAACATAGGGAATAAATGTTTTCTTATCACGTACCTATTCCTGTTCTGATATTAGTTTTTCTTTATCTTTATTGACACAGGTTTCGGAGGAATTGTTTTATCACTTGTTATAGCGTGATACGACATCGGAGTTTCCTTTATCATAAATCTGGATTTGAGAATCATAAAGTAAAAATTTTCCTTACAATCGTGTTATTTATTTCGTACAGAATCATTGTTATCTATCTATTACCATTAATGTATATAAGTTGATATTAATATAATTTTAGAAGTTTTATAAATTAGTCATAAAATGTATTAAGTGATCTTACATACATTTGAATAATTCTAACAGTATATACGAAAGTGTCAATAAGTGAGCCAGAAATTTGTGAAAATAAAAACAGTTTTGCAATAATTTCCACTACCCTCGCATACGCCTTTGTTCCAGTAGACATAACTCTTCGCTAAAAACTGCAATGTCTCAACGCATTCAGACTGCAGATCTGGAAAATTTATTTCAAACGCAGACAAAATCCTAGCGAAATCCCTGCCTCAACGACCAAACTTGCATTTAAGCATAATGCAAAGAGTATTTACTTTCACATAACTACCTTATGTATAACTGTTTTGAACTGCTAAGGATGCTTTTTGAATGCCTTATGCATTTTTCTATGGCATTGTCGACAACAGTGAATACAAGTATAAAATTACATGCTAAATAAGGACTCTTATTATAAAACAATAACGGTTAATCGACACTGCTGTATATTATTAAAATAAAATTATCAGTTGCTTACTTTGTATCATTGTACTAAGCGCGGTAATTGAATACTTTATTTCCTATGAATAGTTATGACTAAGTATATTTTCATAATTGGAAAATAGTTTAGCAAAAATGCATAGTTTCTATTTTAAAAAGATATAATGGATTAAAGGAATTATTTTGTCCATTAAATTTCAAAGTTCATATATCTAGAGATTTACTTAGTTGTGCCTTTGTGGTTTCTTTGCCAACTCCAAACTTAACTTGGAAACTTGCTCTAACCGAACTTGCCGCGGTAACCGCTAAAATAATGTGAACTCTATATCAGGTGAATTCGCTATAAAATCAAAAATAGGCACAGATTTAAATAAAAAATAGCATACACTTTAAATATTCCAATTTAGGCTGTATAACTTAACAAATTCGTCTCTAAATATAATCAGTAGGTAACTTATACTACGACCGTTAGTCAAAGAAATAAAAGCACCTACAATATGTTATTTTGACATATCTTTTACTTGATAAATCTGCTCTTTGACTCTCAGTAATGATATGGACATCGATGTACATTACCCGAGTTGTATGACTCGATTTCACGTGCTTACATTACATACGTTAAATTGCAAATTGACGGTTCTCTCGATCGGACAGTTTAGCTCCACTCACGTACAGCTTTTTCATTGAAAACAACCGACTCTAATGTCTTAACTTAAGAACGATATCAGCACGTTTGTCAGGTTATGAATTGTATGTCCAATGGGTACGTGGTAGGTAAAATGTCTACTTTGCGGTCTCCGCTCTGCAATCAAACTCGTTACCGGAGTAATAAAGCTTACCTATTCAGTTGGATAATGTCAAAAGATTCATGTTTTGTTTCTAATATATCTAAGTAAGCTATATTTTTTTATTGATTAAATATTTTAAGTTATAAAAACATATATGCCTATAAATTATCCTTAATCGCATTAATGTGATAATGCAAGTTGCAAGTTGTCACATTTATTATTATAATAAATTATTTTTTACAATAGAAACGAATGTTTTGGCTTCTACGTCGTAATATAAATCAAAATACATTCCTTTGGAGTCAATGTAGCGCTATAATTTTACACCTCCAGAACAAAACGTCAATTTATCAGAAATATCCATGAAATCAAAGCAGACTATCGAAAATTCATCATTCGTTTTTTACCACTACGATAAATTCCCAGGTAGGTGATACGTTTGCGATTTCGTGTTTCGTACTTATCTCGTTATTTTAAGATAAGATGTAGACTAATCCGAGGGAAGAAAGGCGGCCAGCGATATTTCAAACTTTGACAGCTACAAGTCCTGAGCAATATGGCGTCCACGCCACCCAATGAGGCACTGCCCCGTCACACGGAGAGCTTCGTTCCTAACGAACATTAATCACCCCTGATTTATTATGGAAGGAGTGACATTTTATATTCTATTTTCGAGGACTAACGAGTTTTTCAAAATGTTCTGTTCGAGATCGCAACAGCTGCATCTTGTTAACGCGCTCTCGGTGATTTGCTTTTTGTTCAAATTATTCGCGTGAATAACCGAATTTATAATATTTGTGTGAATTCGAATTACATGCTTCCTTTTATAATTTTCAATTGAATATAGATATCATACATGTGTTATTCTTGTTATAAGCTGAATGATCTCGTAAATCCTGAATCAGTACGCCATTATTGATTTATGCCTCATATATTTGGAGTAACGAATGTATTGATCGTATTTTATCGAGAAGGAAATGTGCTGTATGCGTTATGTTACTGCAGTATTGAGGGCGTTGGAACTAAATTGATTTTTAAATAAGTTCAAACGAGACCCCTTGAAAAGTTCCAGGATTTTACTTGCCACATACGTCAGGGTTTGTCCTAAGCCAAAGGGATGTCCGATTTTTATTGCCATCGACCCTGATCTATGAGCTAATATGGGTCCACTATATCGCCAAGCGACGTCAAAAGGGTTCAAATATTGTTTAGGGTACATCTCCGAGATCTTGATATCATCTCGTTTAAACTTTAATATCGCTTCGGTTATGAATTGCGTCCGATGTCGAAGGCGTAACTTTATTACGTGCGTGATATAAATAAAACATATGGCCATGTAAAGTATAAAGGGCAGTGGCTATCTACATTATGTATGTACCTATTACGAGCTTTATATAAATCACATAACTGGACCTTAAAGCCATCAATTACCAATTTGCATTTATTGTAAGCGCTACTTAGTAAGATATGAGTTGGAGTCTGACGGTCAATTTGTAAGCGAAAATTATAATTTTCTGGAAACTTCGAAAGTATTTTGTGGTTTGCGTGTAATGCTGTTCAATTATTATAATGACTAAGATTGTTAATAAATCGTATATATTGATTGGCGACGCGTAACGACATTACCTACCTGTCCATGCTTATATATCATTTACCACCCCATTATATACTTGCAAGGGTAATACTTTACACTGCGTAATAGAATTTTTATTATCAATTAAATCCAATTACATTTTGCAATAATTAAGTTTATGCAAAATAGATTGATTTGTAAAGATAATTTACTTGTAAAATGGTAGGTTTATTTGCAAGGAGGTACCTATTCAAAGGATTCCAGTTACTACATTTAAAATGTAATTTATAAATGTTAAGAAAATTTATGAAAGTTCTTCCAAAAGATAGGTCGTAAATAATCCACGAGAACAGTAGTAAAAATTCAATTTCAAACATTAAGTAATTTTTGAAAAAGTAAATAGTTCGTTTAACCCTTAATGTCATAATAACGTCTGAGATCGGATCAACAAAAGAAGTTGTTTATCTCAAAGGCACTTAATTTCGCTATTGTTTTCAAATTTTCATTCCTTTTTTCCGTACACTCCATCTAGAGAGCCATATTATCGATTTAAATCGATTCTGTGGCAGGAACTTATCGAATAAAAAATTCTCGTTCGAACGTAAGACAAACTTCTCTTCGGCCGTGTTTCATTTTCAACTTTGAGTCAATTAAGCTTTGCCAATTTAAGTACTCGGGTATTCCGTGCTGGTGACTAATGTATTATTCATATTGTGTTTTTGAGATAACAAGCAGTCTCTTAAGTCGATACACATCTAGCGGTTTGATTGGAACTGAGGAGTGCAGATAGCGGCATTATGAAAACTATTATAAATTAAAGGTGCACGTTTCTACGTTTCTTATCGCAATGATCTAATGAAAATCTTAGTGGTTTCTCATTTAATTTTACTTATAAGATTTTATAGCCTTACTGTTTACGGAAAATTAAGATTGGTGAGGGAAATGGCTGTAAATCTTATGTGACGATTTTATTTTCATAAATTGTGTTTTAAAATGTATGTTTAGTAATAATTAACAACATTATGACATTAAAAGTAACTAACATTTAACTTTTGAAATAATAAGATTAGTTGCCTAAGTTTTGCCTCCCTAAAGGCTAAGAGTAGCATTCTTAGAGTAATAATTTAATCTGAAAAACAACAATTAAATATTAAGCACGATTTTAATTGCTTACAATGTAATACGAATGAATATTATGTAGAAGCCGCGACACGAAGCTCGACCGATATAAATGTTATACATATTTATAGCTATTATATATCGTATGATCGCTGAGGTTGGACCACCCAGGTTGTAGGCCGCGTTACCTGCATAATGCTACCATGTGTTCACTTTATATGTAAAATGCCTTTAGGTATCGTAAACGTTTCTCATACAGTGTCGCTGAAGGTGTTCATTTTAAACGAATTTCGTAATTTTCGATTCGTTTTACCAATAAGAGTTATTAGCTCGATCAACTGGTTGCCTCTGAATATGTAATAAGCGAAATTCGGAAAAGTAAGAGGCTCATTTTAAAAACTCGTTCCGCGTGTAAAATTGACCGTTAATGTCATATATCTATATGGCTGTATGTACAAAAGTAACCGATGTTTTTAATAGTCATTATATGGCTAAAGATAGTTTTAAAATATCCTTATCTAAAATGCGAGATGACTAACAATAACGTAACTATTTAAATTTATAGTATTGTTATATATAGATTACCTATGGACTTTAATCTTCTTAGAGCACATTTCATTTACATTATTCTATCATAGAAAATAACTATCGTAGGCACGTGCTTCTACATTAAAGTTACTATTATGCGAAACACCAACGCATTTAAACATCATCTCTTATTCTATACCAACTTTTACACAAAATTATTATTTTATCAGACTTAACGGTCTCACAAGTGTAAATAAGCACATCCTGCGACAGCATCGGCCACATGTTTCGTAAAAAAAATCTTCTTGCACGTTAAAATAACGCAGCGGGTGTAAACCGCGCTGAAAAGTTTTACGAATTACGAACAATTAAAACATCGAAGCAAACAACAGTTGTTGCGAATGTCTCCCGCAATTGCGGGACCATTGAGAATTACGAGCGGTTTACAGACTATAGATCTTAGTTCAAAATTCTTTACGACTAATATAAACTTGCGCAATCCTTTTGTCGCTCGACAGAGGGAAAGCGGGGAAGTTGGGTGAGTTTCTTTTGTTCGAGACACGTGTTGCAAAACGGGTTGGGCCTGACACTTGTTCAGAGGTCTTGGGAACATCGACTCGGTTTCCGTGGAAGTAAAGCTTTTTACGAGGCTTTGACAGAAAATAAGAATGGATCACTCACATTTTATACCTTATTGATCGGTGAGACGAGGAGTGATGCTTATTAACATACCTATTGGAAGTTTTTCTCTTTGAATTTATTGTTAGTTACAATCTATCACGCTTCGCAATGTGAATTTTACACGTAGTGGGTTCCACATGGATGGCGGAACAAAAAATCAGTTTGTGTAGATGTGTTTGTGATGTCAAACGAAACGCAAAAGGGTCGTACGCCCGACAGCCTAAAACTCCGGAACTCGATACAGATGCAGAGATGATATTTCAGACTTGCTGCTTACGGAAACATTCAGCGTCATTATTTACCTATTAAGGCCTCGCCACACATCTTTTTTTGCTAGTCGAAGACCCGCCCAACTTCTTAATGAAGCCATTTGTGTCATGTTTATTGCTTTTATGGTGAACGCCAGATTTCGAGTAGAATTTACAAGGCTCAAATTGACAAAAATCGCTGACATTAATTAGTCGACATAAATAAAGAGTTTTTAATTTTTATTTACATATCCATTTTTATATGCTTAAATCTTATATATGTTGAACGATGATGTATCTTTACGTTGGTGAGAAGATTCGCGTGATTACTTGTTTTTCTCTTAATTGCTTGCAATCTTTTATGGCAACAATGTTGCAATGAACTTACACGTGAAGCACTATAATAGCGTCAAGATTAAGGCTGCATTTAAAAAAGGTGTTAATTAGCTTATGTTTCTATTCATTTAGTTACTAAAATCAACTTCGAAACAATTTTCAAGCTTTGTTTTAGAAATATATAAATAAAATACCTTATATAAATTCTTATTCAGTCATATTCAATCAATGGGATTAACGATTAATTATATAAAGAAATTATTCAGTAGATGTAAAAGGAAATAAAAGGCTGGGGTATATTTATGTCGACTCGTGCCGGAGGCTTTTACGGCTTACACAATTAGCGTCACTCAATTAACCACTACCTCCTGTAGCAGAAATAAATTTGTTAATTATTAAAAAGGTTGCACTTAAAGGCTTAAGAATTATACTAAACTTAATAATGTTACTTTAAATGGCAATTGATACGTTTTAAGGAATATTTGTTAAAAAAAACATTTCGTAATAAACCCTACCAATTTAAAATTAATTGACACATAGATATTATATAAGTTAAATTAACGAAAGCCTCATCGCCTTTAGAAACGGATGATTCGTTCATTTTATTGGATCATTATTATTTTATGTTTTCGAATCAAATAAATTCAGTTAGTCTAATAAACATGTCTTCATCCCGTGACTTGAACTCTTTCAATATAATAGATAACCGCATACATGCACTGTGGTCTTTAAGCTGCCCGCTCCCACTACTTGAGATAATTAAGCCATTAAATCGCTTGCCAACCCTTTTACACTGTGAGAAGCGTTCTTCGGCCTCGTTTTAAAGTGCTTTTATTTTTGTATCAACTTCAAAGGCAACGTGTTACTTGAGTGCTTGGTCTTTTAGTTCTTGATTGGTTTTTGACACGTTATTTATATCTGAAACATAATAATTCTGATGTTTGATTATCTTTAGTTGGATCGTTCAATTTACTTCAATGGAACCTATCAACACTTCCGTTAGCGATAAAATAAAGGAGATATATCGATTTTAGCACTTAGGCTTTAGTGAGATTATAAATAATTACATTTCTATTTTTATATAATATTAATCTGTTACAAACAGTCTTGAATATCACAAAAAGATATCGTTTAGTCTCACAATATTTTAAATGTTTTATATATTATATATTTCAAAATAATATTTTTCAAAACATCTTTTTAATTTATTTTTTATTAATAAACGGACTAGCCATACCTTGACTATGATGAATTATTTTTTTACATCAAATTGTTAACGATTTCTCTATAGACTTTTTGTTTGTTTGTATTCGTAGATAATCGTAACGTGTACGAATTTCCACGATCTGCGGCTCTGTAGCCCGCAGCCGGTGCTTTCGGCTTGAATTCTCGGGAACCAATTCTGATTAATTTCCAGTAAGAGAGCCTCGAAGAGAATTAATATAAAGAGTATTTATTTGACAGAACCCTATGTTTCTGTAAATTTTATACATAGTTGTAACGTTTAATTGGTTGTAATAAGATAGGAATTTTATTTTTGAAAAACACTGCTTTCAAGTTTGTCTCTGCGGTAGCTCTCTCATTCAACAATATTGAAAATAAGACTAACTGAACTGTCGTCAGTGGCAATTGTATTGTCGTTTCACCTAACCATCGTGGACAACTAAATCCATTCAACGACCATCAAGTTATATGCTTACTAAAATCCTTTGTTTAATATTAACTGCTTAGCTTTTACTTGGCGTCGATTGATGACATTATTCTTTTCTTTCAGGAGCGAACGGTCTAAGAAGACGAGGGAGACAAACGTACACGAGATATCAAACGCTAGAATTAGAAAAGGAATTCCACACAAACCACTACCTCACGCGAAGGAGACGTATTGAGATGGCCCACGCGCTTTGTCTCACGGAGCGACAGATTAAAATATGGTTTCAGAATAGAAGGATGAAGTTAAAGAAAGAGATACAGGCGATAAAGGAGTTAAATGAACAGGAAAAGCAAGCTCAAGCGCAGAAGGCAGCCGCGGCGGCCGCGGCGGCTGCGGCGGCGCAGGGCCACCCCGAGCACTAGGCGCGCAATGTACACGCGAGTGATACGACTGCACTCCGCTATCCGAACACTCCCTAGCTTTGTGTTTGTAAATTGTTTGTAATTAATTTCGTTATTTAAGTGTTGTTCGGTTGTTGTGATTATTTTTTAAATTAATTATCACGAATTAGACATGTTCTCTGTATGGGCGATGAATAAACTGTTAATGTTAGTATAGAAACGGGTCGTATTATTTTGTGTTTCGGGTTTTGTTTTTGTTGATTTATTGAATTATTTACGTATATTTTAATTCGCGCTATCGTCTTAGATGTTCGCGTTTGAAAACCAGTGCAATTTGTAGAAATCTCTTCCGTGTAACATAGTGTAGCTCTACCGTAGTGTTATCATTATTACGAGCGACCGTAGCGTTGACGTCTCGGTGAAAGAACTATAATTACTTTGTACAAATTAATATGCCTACCAAAGAGACTCGGTCTCGTACCCTTAAAACTAAGTAAGAGTCATAAGTTAGATAAATTGTCTCATACCGGACTCGTGTGCAAACAGACTAGCCGCGCCATCAGCCCTTAATACTCTCGCATAAGTATAGTGTAACGTGGTCGTGTTCCTGCAGATGTAATAGTCGGTGAAGTTAAACAAATTGCCATAAATATAAGTAGGTATTATTTTAGCACATAGCCGTGTAAATAGTTAGGGATATAGTAATGGAAGTGAAGAGTTTGCGATTGCGCCGGCACCGTGGAGCGGGCAGAAAAAGGCTTCGGAAAGAGTGCGGGCAAAGAGAGGCGCGCAAGGGGCGAGCGGAGAGGGGCGCCGCCGGCCACCAAACAGGACTAGGTGAGTTTTTGTCAAAGTCCGCGGCATTATTTATCGAGTGGAGACGGTTGCGAAAAACTCACTCGTCACCGAGCGATTCGCGACGCCATTTTTGAAATCGCCCGAGCGAGACATCTATGGATAGCTGCTTTGCAATGTTTTAATTTACTAAGCCAGTTTCGAAGACCTTTTGATCTCTCCCGACCGTCTCTCTCTTTATAGTCGAAACGTGAACGGCGCATGCATTGTAAACGATTATACTTTAATTAATAAATACCTACTTGTAATCTTAAAAGAATTCATTGAGATTAATTTAATAGCGCCGTACTCGTTTATCGATTCCGAAAATTATATTTAACCAGATATAGTGCTTACCTTAAATAGTAGCTAGCTATATTAATATAAGCTGCTCGAGGTCTATATACTTTGTGAAGGAGTACATATAATGACTTCATCTTGCTTACGTATACTTTTCAAATATTGATCGAGAATCTCTATTAATTAAATTTACTATAGACATTTTCATCTTGAATGCCTAATACGGTAACACAAACATCCAAACAGTCGCTAAAAAGTGAATTCTTTGAGTCGAGCTCGCTGTACGGTCAGTAAAACAGAACCACTGAAATACCTTTCTTCATGTTTGGTCTTGTTATCGATGTTGAGAAATGTCGAATAGCAGATACGTAAGACGTGTTAAGTCATTAAATTAGGATTTAAATCTACACAAAAAGAGGTGACAACTAATGCTAGTGGCACTGTAATATGTTAGATTACAAATAAGGTATTAATACAAGCGAGTAAGATATTTTTATTCTTGTATTTAAAAAGTAAAATACTAGAAAATGTCAAAGTCGAAACATAGCAAACTATAGGCAAACATATAAAGATCTGATTTGGCTGACCATATATGTTCGGCATTTTTCGGTCCTCGACCTAAATCAATTCAACGATAACTGATAATTATTTAGTACGATAAGAAAAATTATTGGTCGCTCTGATCGCTGATGGCGACGTATC
>JAOSYY010000010.1:2059567-2083424 GCA_025727935.1 Hebomoia glaucippe
AAAGTAACTGGTTTTCACGTGACATTTATAAATGGGCGTGGTTGATTTTAAGTATGGGCTATGGAGCGATGTATAAGGGATATTGCCTCCTGTAACTGTTACTTTCTTAATTACCTACATACTTAATAATTTTACTTACCTACCCATAGGGATATGTGTCTAGACGTTTACGCCAGTCAGTGGCGTATAATGTTATATTGAATTCATATATTCAAAAATCAGAATAATTTTTTTGTTTTGTCTTTTTGAATATGTATTTCACTATAAACATAATGTTCCGTTCCTTGGAACTAAAATATTGGAAGCCGCATTTAGAGTAGTAAGGATTATTATTACCTATTAATTTCGCATTTGATCTCTAGTTAGATCATAATGATATTTTTTTTCCATATGCTTCAAAAGTTCTCAAAAAGCATTTAATTGTCGTAATAAATTTTAATTTTGAATACAACACTTGTTCCTGTTTTTTCCTATTTTTGATTCTACAATGTTTATAAAATATTTTATGTCTTAAGAAAGCCCTTATCTAATTTGAAGTTTGCGAAGCGTGTCAAATGGCACTGCGCGCGTCCACACGGCAAAAGTGTATAAATTAGAAATGTTATAAATCTTCGGCGGTTTAATTGAAATAGTAGTTAATTGTTATGCGTTGTGCGCATGCGTTGTCAGTGATTAATGTATCACCCACTAAGTCATAATAATGTTATCGCTAGTGAATTTTAATAAGTGCATGCGTGCGATCTCGTAAGGCCCAATAAAGTTATCTTAGCAGTTCGCCAACGTTTTTCTTAAGACATTTCTTTGAAAGTTTTATGCGTTTGCGTCCAACTATTACAATCAATCAACTGTAGTTATGCAATATCATTATTCAAATTTAAAAACTTCATAAAATGTGTAGATAGAACCCATATTTGGCAAAATGTACCTAATGGTTCGATGCAAAGTTCAACTCCCAATAAATAAATGAATAACAATGGCTATAACAATAATTTATATTATGAAATTTGGAGTGTATACAGCAATAGAAAATAGAGTATTTATAAAGCATTAATGCCATATTTGTGTTTATCAAGTAATAATTCGTAGTTCCTTTTTATTGCGTACGTTAAAAAGTATTGTTTTGTATCTAATGTCCAAGTTTTTATTACTCATACGTTTATTCTCTATTTTTGCCTTTAATGTAACTATATCAACCATATATGATATATTTTGTTACGTTTGTCGGAGCGAGAGGTAAAGGAAGGGTTTGAACTCTTCAAGTGACTCTTCGTGCCCTTACAACCTCCATCACTCACGTCTCCTGATAAATAAATGTTGTCGTAATTTTTGTATTATGGGATATTCTGTAGCGGTATTGTCTTTGATTTTTTTTTCTTCTAATTCATAACACGAAACTTTAGTAAAACTTATTTTTTTAACCTAAAGTACCGCCCTTTAAACACGAAAAAAATACAGTAGTTAGAAATTTCTAATGGGAAATAAAATATAATACCACACATACTCAATTCTTTTGATTTTATAAGATTTATCTTAATGTTTATTAGAATATTTTTCAATTAGTCTAGTTTGTTTAATACAAGTTCTATACTTTTTCCCACTTTGACAAAAACGTAAGTTTTAAAACTGTATTTACAAGACTACAAGTGGTAGGAGTGAGAAGCAACTCAACCAAATAATTGCTATTCTATTCACACCGAGAGGGCGATTTATCCTCAGAATAATTTCCCTGTTGTTTTATTAGGGGATTTGTCACTTACCCTTCCCACTTTATAATTACCCGAGTAACTTTTTAGATTGAGTTTATATAAGAGGTTTAAACGTAGCTTCCAATACAATTATACTATACAAACAAGATACTCTATTTTATTTTCCCGCAATTTAAAGAATTACCAAATTAAAAGAAAATTACAGTAGATTATTGTCTTAATTTTTCCTTAAATAATTTACATACTTTAATAAATACAATTATGTATGTAACTGTAATATAATATATTTTAGGACCAAAAATTAAAAAAATTGTTGCAAAATTTTTAACATTTGTTTTTCAATTTCTCGTCAAAAATTTAAGAAACATTTTCATTACCGTTATTAAAATTACACGATTTAATTTGGCTTGAAGAAAAAAGATTGATTATATTCCAAACAGAAACTTATTATTTTCTGTAGATATGTTTTATAGAGTTAATATCAAACTTATTCCAATTTCCTTTCTGCTAAGTAAATGTACAACTTAACATAATAATAATTAATTATAGTGTTATTTTTAAATTATATATTTTGTGTTAATACGTTTTTCCTTTTTCTACAAACTATGCCTCGAACGACATGCGCCATCTATTGTCCAAATATTTTCGGTAAATTAACAGTCTCGTCCCATAGCAATATTTATACAATTCTATTGCAACGACACCATCAACATATGTCATTCACAATTTTAAACTAATAAAAATTAACGTATACTTTGATTAAGATGATTCGATTATTGTTATGGCAAATAATTATTATATTATTGTAATTGGACAAATATACGAAAAATTATTGTTCCATGTAAAACACTGTAAAACCGTGTAAGTGATCACACAAAAGTTTAGCTATAATATCATAGATGGCGCTAAAGTAAAAGCTATAACATTCTGAAAGGTTACGGTGAACTTAGACACTAAAAAGGGCGGGAAAAGCTTACCCGTCAAACCATGTTATTATTATTGCTCTCATATATTTTATTATTATTTAATTTATTACTAATTTAATGTGCTAATATGAAAAAAAATGTTTTTTGAATGCACATATTTTCATTTTTAACATGAATTTATTTTTATTTATATTTATATAACATTAATATAATATTAGTATCAAAGAATATTTATAATTTTCGCGTAGTTGTATGTAATTAACATATTGTTGTAAACTGGATGACGACTCTATTTTTTTTTAAATTATTAATACTTATTATTTATTCATAATTAGTTATAGTTTTTGTATTCTCAAAATATCGATACAACTACACTAGCGGCATCATTCGAACCCATAAAACATTCATTTTACGACGTGTCAGCTATAATTCGACACTGAAAAAATTCATCAAGTTAGTCACAGAGGGCGTCGCATACAATATTAGATCAGTACGCCCTCTATATGAATGGAAAGCTTTTCCATACTGCCGAAAAGTTGTGATTTTATTGAAGTACTGTATTTATATTATCTGAGGTGAATGGATGCATCCGACGGAGTTTTATTGTTTGTAAATTGGTAATAAACTTATGAGTTCTTTCGAATCGTCCGTAATCCTGACAATCAGCTGTTATTTTATTGTATAAATCACTTTATTACTATAGCCGAAGTTTATTATTAGAACATAAAACAGCCCTAACTTATGTTCGCTCGTCATTTGTAATATTTACATTATTCTTTGGGTTCCTTCACATCTGCTTTATATTTTTATTTCTTGATTAGGTATATACGTAGTTTTACTATATAATTTTATATTCTACGATCCGTATATTTAAGAATAACAAAGCGAATTCTTATTAAGTTAATTAGCACTTATAGTAATTAAACTGTAACAGGTTATCGATTTAAGATAGTATTTGTTAAACTACTCTTCAACAGATGGCGTCTTATATGCGTTGTATCTATAAAAGGTTTCTTCATACGATTGTTTTAAATGCATTGTCTATTAATGTTTTGGCAATGTCAATATTGTCGTTCCTACTAAGTTATCCACTAAATTTAATTATTTTGGCCAAATTTAGAATAATTACATAAATCAAATCTTCTTTTTTATAGTATGCATGTAAAATAAACTTAAATTTGTTGATTTTATTACATCCACTTAATTAAAATCAACAGAAAACAAAAATCAAATATAATATTTTGATAAAACATTTACATAAATCTTTTTTTTAGTCATTTGATAGGTATTATATGATAATCTAAGAGAAAAATAAAAGTATATATGTTTATTTGATATACCCAAGTATAGAAATACAGCTCTCATAAGTTTACGATCGCTAATTATTTGTTTTACGAGACGTTTTACGATAATCGTGATCGTTCAGTCGACGTTTACGATCGGTTAACACCTCGTACCGATTGGAGCGTATTGCCACTTTAAATTAATTTTGTAAACAGATAAAAAATGTATCGCAGCAGTAAACAACTTTGTTTTAGTTTATTTTTATGAACTGATTATATTATCATGAGCTTCCTTTTTCGTTTTATAGATTAAATAATCGTTTATCGATTATATTTAAGTTCGATTAGATTAAAAGCGCCTTATTCGAATAAATTTATTTATTATATAATTAAAGATTTAATAACTGGCCTTTATAAAAATTTTAATGACCAAAGCGATGACTTTTAATGGATAAATTTGAACTTTAAGTTACAACAACAAAAATGCAGTAGGATTTAAACATTGCATTGTTTGTATTTTTATTAGTATCAAAGACAAATCTCGTATAGCACCCAGAGGATTGACCCGGTCTGCTAATAAAGTGAAGGGGAAGAAGACGAAATATGTCGCGAAAGAGAACGAAATAATGAAGGAGCGTCGTAATTTATGGCATGCACATTTGGTACGAACAGCATCAAATATAATGTAATTTTCCAGTTCGCTTATTTTGTGGTAATAAATTAACTTTTTTGTCATTTTATTTCATTATATTTAGATTATTTGGAATTTAAACATTCTCAACTGTTTTAAAATCAACAAACATACTTGCATAATAAGAAATCAATTCTTTATTTTTTTTTTAATTTTTGAAAGAAGTGTTATTTCTAATAAAATTAAAAGGATTAATAGTGTACATGATTTTTGCAACCGTACCGCCTATCGCTATGAGTAAGTTATAGCCGTAGTAGGGTGAGTTACACCCTGCTTAGGTCACGTGGCCCGAAAGGGATGGGGTTATAGAAAAATCGGTGTGGCTAACAAGGATGAATGAAGTTGGGGCGGCAAGTTATCTTCGTTCCATTCAACTCACACTCGCGCGGCCTGAACGTCCGTATAGATCAATAAAACTACTTTATCTCTTTTTGGCACATCCCCATACCGTCGGCGACTTCCTACGACGATACTTTAGCATGCTTTCGCCTTTAAAAAACTTACATTTCTAAACAGTCATTGTCACTATTTTTTAAAAAAAAAGAACGCAGCTTGACTTAAAATGCTTTGAAACTTAAAAAAGCCATATTGTTACGAATCAATAGAAGGAAGAGTTTTTAACAAACTTATACAATTGTCATCCGTTTTTGCACAAGTGTAAAACCGTTTTATCCGTGTTTACAAAGGTAATGGCCATAAAATATTATTACCCTGCTATTACGAAGAGCCACAGGTAGTAGTGAGTTCGTAGTCGCTTGTTCATTACAACAACAGCACTGTTAGTTTGAGTAATTGACACAGTTAATTTCGTTGCTTTTAAGTTTAATCATTATGTGATTTGAATTTGTACTAATTTCTGTTCGTGTCCTAATATTAATTAATAAGCTATTCACGGCTAAAGAATTTCTTAAAAACAAAAAAAAGTATTAAAAGTATGGGAAGTTAAAGGAAGTAGAAATTAAAATTTGGCATATCTATGTAATTTAAATGCTTACTATTGTACCTACGCACAGTACAAAATTTAATAGGCAGCTGTCCATACTTACCTACTTTATTATGTAAATTAAAATTTATAAGCTATGTGAATATATATATTTCAATTTAAATTAAAACTCTTTATTACCTCTATAATAGCGTTTTAATAGATAATCTATGTGGTACAAGTTGAACGTGTGAATTGCGAGTTAATAACGTAATTACTTGGGTAGCGAGTGTCGATCCGCCCAATAGTTATAAGGAACCCAATTTGAAGGGTTCACAGATATAATTGTTTTACCAATTAATTTTAATTATACTCATTTTGTGATGTCTGTTGAAAGAAAATTAATACAAGCTACTTTATTACATGAGTTTTATAATAACGTGTTAAGAGGCATGTAATCAAATTAATTCTTAATTTGAGTCATTAAACTTTATAATAAAAATTAAATACAGTCCTATAGAAAAGATTATCAAAATATAATAGAAAAAAAAATATACTACGATTGTAAAACATGTTTTATATTAATTTTCTCGTTAAATTATAATTATTAAGTATACATTTTAACATTCTCCGTCCGATGCCACCAAATTAGCATTTTAATACTCAATTATATGAGTTTCCTCCTTAATTAATTTATGACACCTCTCTTCTCGCATCTGAGCTACTGCATTTTATTGAAATAAAATTTTACGACGCTCATCAAGTCTTTTTAAAAACAGTTATTCTCTCTAACGATATAAACAAATCATATATAATTGCTACTATGTGTTTGTTGACTCACTAAGATATACTGCGATATAAAAATTTCCTCATTATTTAAATAATATTATGAATTAAGTAGGTACGCTTTCGTCGTTAAAATTATACGTATACTTAGATATATTTTTGAGATAACCTATTCAAATTTTATCACACCGAAATCTAGTTAATTCTTCAATATACATATATCTTCGTGTCCCCCACTTTATTTGAAAGATTACGATTCGTGACAAAACTCGAAATGTGTACATACGAGTAGGTAGGTACATAATATGTTACGCCTACAATGTCTTGGAGAAAGTATCGATTGTTTTACTAAAATATCTACCGCCTTGTGTTAATCTATAATTTTATTACAAATACAATTGTTCAGCGTACCTATTTCAAATAGTTCTCATAGCTCAAAGGACATACGCATGCAGTTTTCATAGAGCTCAGGCTCACTTGTAACGTGCTGTATGAAAATTGCATCATTCGTTCTAATTTTCAATAGAAAATCTTGCTATATAGAATGTCTATCAAAATAATACTGTTGCAGACAAGATTTGTTACAAGTTATTTCCATGTGGTGAATATGTATCCCATTAAATGAATGTTTTATTACGGTTTACCGACTTTAGCGACTGTGACATAACACGACGCAACTATTTTAAAATACATGTTAAACTTAAATTTCGATTTTTATTTTGTAAGTTAAGACTGCAAGAAGTTCTTTGGTATCATTGCTCTCATACATCGTTGGTATCAAACAAAAGTTTGGTCACGCTTAATGCCTTTACGACTGCCGGGGGTGACATAAAGAAAATGAAAAACATTTTGTATTATTCTTGTTGCGCTCTTGTCCCGCCTAACTTCACCCAACGCGGTAGGCTGCTCATACACTTGCGTCAAGTACAACGACTACAAAAAGTTAATTTTGATCAGATCGTATTGAATTCCGATGTCATTCTATCGGAACTTGAGCCAGACACATAACTGTGACGGACACAAATCAGTTTTCTTTATGAAGTGCGTATAACTCAGTGACCAACTTAGTTTATTTTTAAAAAAGAATATTGAATATTGTATACTCGTTATTGAAAATATAGGTTTTCAATAAAAAATTATGACATGTAACGGTTGTATGAAATATACAAATGCTATAATAATTAATTAATAAGATAGAACGTTATTACAGTTTCTAAAAAATAAAGTAATTAAAATAATTTATGACAATTAGATATAAACAAGACTAAGTCGCATAAAGGAAAACCACCTTTGTTTTCCCTTCCGTGAAGCTTCTGCTTAGACAAATATTCGCAGAAACTAGTTACGTGTTTCGACTCTAATGTAAGTAGCTTTTTAATATTTATCACCTTTATATTTTATTTTGAAATAACTCGTTTTGTTTTTCTAATGTAGACAACATTAATTAATTACAGTCTATGCATTTCTATTAGAAATAAACTATTTACCAACACCTAATAAAATTATGGTAAAGTTCAATAAGTATCATAAAGGATTGAATATTATTGCAGTATATTTTATTCCGATGAATTAATTTATTCTAAAAAACTTGGAAGTTTGCACGCCAGCAAAAAATCAATATTTCTACATTTTGTTTTACTTTATACCCCAGAGAGATTTATGGAAAATATTTTAAACAAAAGAAATTTCACGAAATATAAAGCATAATTCATAAATATTATATATCGCGGTCCCATAACTCAAGCCCGCGTCCCGAGTTCGCTCGTAATTCGTCGTGTGTGGCTCGCGACTCTTCTCTCCTACCTTTCTTATAATTTCACTACAGAACTTTATCATTCGCAAACTGTTTTGCGCTATGTGTGAAATAGGAAAAGGGATTATTTTCCTTTGCTCTCACGAAGGTTGTTACGCTTTTATTACTTCAATTAAAACCTAAAGCCTTAGACAAATGTGATCTATGATAAACGTGATTTCGGTAACGAGCACGGGCGACGTTGATGCATAGCCACGATTGTTATTTTTCTAAGGAAATAGAGGGAAAAAAATAAAAAGTGTGAACACAGCGCTTCACTAAATAACCAGAGATGAAAAATAGTTTATTGTTGTATCACGTGATTCGTGGTAATAAAGATCACATCCCAGGAGTAATCTTCGCTCCGAGAAATTGTTTTATATTTTCCCTTGTTTGCTCTCGAATGAGGAATTGTAATAACGTGCTATGCTTACATTTAACGAGGCTTTGTGTCGAATTTCAATATTTAAACAGCAAAAACTTGCACTGTTAATAATATTTACGTAAGGCGCTTTAAGTTATATTTTATCCACATTAATTTAATAGACACACTTAAAAATTCCATGCAAAATGTTAACACGAACTTAGATTAATTAAATAGCATGCAAAATTTTTATACAATCTTAAAAAAGAGTTTTATCAGTAATTCCTTCATCTCTAGATTAATTGTTGCTACAATACCTGTTTATTTCAATATTAATTAATACAAGTTTACATAAAACCTGTTTCATACTTACGTGAGTGTTTAACAGCATTAAAATATTTCCATACACATCATAAGTCTGATATTATCTGCAAGTGTTCATCAGATTGATTATTTTATTATTTCCATTTTCTATATAACGTCAACATCAATTGCAATGGCTTATTATTCGGGATCTATACGATATTTAGGCTAGATAGCTTAGCTGCTACTGTATGCCAATTACACAATAATATTATTGGATTAAAACTTTAAACATTTTAGACATTGATTTTTAAATTTCGACAATAATCCTGACTTAACTTATTTTTTTATACATTGTCATTATACATTTCTCTTTAGTGTAATTTGTACAGAATTAATTTAAAATTATGTTCTATGATTATTTTAACATTTAAAACAATTTTTCTGTAAACAATTTAATATATCTACCTTTAATATTATTCTAGACTATATTCAAATAAGTTCTTTGACGTCTTTATAAAATAAACAATATTCATCGATGAAGTCATTGAATATGCAACTTTATCTATTTTGACTCTCATATCAGTACACGCGACGCCGCGGGCGGTTCATACCGATAAATAAACTAATAAATTATAACAAGAAACGGATTATTTGTAATTAATAGCGCATACCTCGGATGCACCACGGCAACACCAGCGCGGTCGGTATGACGGATTATGGTTACCCCACTCAAATCGCATTGCCAACTCAATTCTTATTTCTTTGGCATCGACGACGACACACAGATTTATTTCAACAACCTACAAAACTTTTCGGATTAAATAGTTTTCTCGTTTCAATATTTGGCAACAAAATTATTTTACGTATCTTTTTTGCGCTATACTTTTAAATAGTGACGTGATAAATGCTTCTGCATTGACATTTAATATAGTCTAGATTATATGCAAACATTGTGTCGTATGCGAAATGAATTATAGTACTGATTTATTAAAAGACAGGCATGTTAATATTTCGTTTCGTAATATCCGTGTAAAGGTAGTTCATACTGTTTATAGACGAAGATCTATCAACAGAGTCTTTGTTAATTAAAGGGTACGTTTGAAACAGTCCGTCGGAATTCAAGTGGAATGCAAATGTCGCTCCGACATATTCATCCACATGTCGACGAAAGTCTTACAGGAATAAATAGAGTGAATATGAAAAACAAGGATTAGTACGAGCATCGTGCTTGTATTCAACTGCGGCTAAAAATAATATTAATCTGTGCAGTGTGAAAGTTCATAATGGCGACAAAGGATAGCGCATGCGTTAAGCTTTTAAACAGTTCTGCGTAATGGTCGCCTTCTTGAGAGATATGTAGTGATTTATTTCTGAGATCGATAGGTTAAACGTTCGGTCATAACTCCGAGCTTTGCACAGCTGGTACATTAAGAAATACAACGAAATCTTTATTGGTTCACTTGCTATTTAGCGTGGTTTTACTTAACGGAGATTTAATGAAAATATGATGTATAGAAAAAGTTACTAGCAACTACAACAGTTTTAGAAAATACAAATGAAATATTAAACAAATTTAAAAATAAGCGAATATAAGTACGCATGACCGAAATCTTTGATAGGATTTCAACTGATATATCATGTTTTAAGAAATTTACGCCCGGCTTTCAAATTTTCAGCGTCATCCATCCAAAATCCTGATTTATGTTCAAAGCGGGGAACAAATTCTTTGCAAATAACTTTTATCGTCCTCTTTAAATCGATTGAAATAATTTATACATATTCAATAAATATATATACTATATATTTTTAAAAATATACGCATACCTATTATTTTTAAAAGTAGATTTAATCATAATTAAGTCAGTATTTCATTTAATACGTAGGCGTATATTGTTCTTTTCTATTAAGCATTTTGTTTTTTAAAGGGCAGGTAGAATCGAAATAATAATGGCGTGCGTTTCATGTGGCACGTCATAGCCCGCATACGTCGGTGGGGATGAATTAATGGCCACTCCAGGTAGGGGTGGTTCAACCCCACCAAGATACCTTTTTAAATAATGGAACCTGGACAGATTGAGATATGTGTTATGTAATTTTATTTCATTTGATACTTTTAATGGCGTCTTAAGATGATCTAAATTTTTATTATCTAGTTTCAACTAGAATATAACTCAAAGATCATATTATCTTCTATATAATGAAAAATATTGAATGTATTTCATATCTCTTATAGATAAGTATTAGATAGAACGCTAAATGGAACTACAAAATTGATTTATAAGCTACGTAAATAGATTGAACATATCAAAATCCCTAGATTTAAATATCTGTTGTATAATATGATAATAATGCGTTGCTGTTGGGAATTATGATCACGCATTTTTAATAATCTTAATTTAAAATGCGATAACAAACATAATAAAATCCTTTCGCGAACTGAGGGGTCGAATCTGAGACAATTTGCAATTCGCACCCCTCTAAGCCCACCTATGTGTCTTTCTTATTGCCAGCTAAATCTCGAATATACAACTAAGATTAATCCCGTTGAAAGAAAGGGTGTGGTGGGCTTTTGTGATTATGAAATAAATATTATATTTTTTAGTTTTCTCGTCAGTCATTTCAGAACAACTTAAGTGTGGATTAAAAATAAAACTAATAATATTTACTATTAATTAAGAAAAATACTTACTAGATAATGAAATAAAAAACGAAAATTTATTACCGTACATGCATAATTAATTTCGAAGTTAATGTTATTCATATACGTGTGTAGTGAATATTTCACAGTAGAAACATGTAAGTACTTACCTATTTTAATAACACTCTTGTGTACATGAAAAATTACGTTTTTATCGTGAGAATAATTGTGATCGCGATAAAATACCATCGGGTGATAATTTGCCGATTAAGTTCGAAGAGCTTGTTTGGAATAAAACATCTCAATACTTCTGTCTTTTAATTCAGATCGTTTGTACGATAAGATGAAATGAATGATTACAATGCTATTTAAATCCCGACGCCGTCAAATGTTTTTTCGCATACTTGATCAGAATTTAAATTAAAGTTCGATTTTAGCAATAAATTACACCTGTACAAGTGGAAATTGAACTTATGTATACCTCATGTTTGTATAATAGATCTTATTTTGTACAAATTAATACTTTTCTTTTAATGGAATTGTAACTAGTTATTTAAAAAGTGACGATATAATCATGTTTCTAATTGATATATGGATTATAAAAGGGTTTTTAAACTTATAAAGATTGTAAATAAAAAAATCTTAAGAATAGCTTGCTTTTAAATACAGCACAGCTTTTAAAGTTATCTTAATATTTTAATAATCAGTGCTTTTTATATGGATTTCAATCATATTTACAGAAATCAATTGTACATACACAGATATACCAAGGAAATTATAAAAATTAAAATGAACAAATTGTCAACCTAAAAAATGAACACGTTAACACTTAATACAATAGTTAAGAACGCAACAATGCGGTCGATATTCATTATTTCCACGGTGGGTTGCGCACAACCCTTATCAAGGGAAGACGCCCGTTTTTTCTCGGTTTTCCCAAATAATTTATTTAGCGGCCCGCCGTCAATTTATCTCTGTGGGAGCTAATTTCGCGTCGGCCCGGTGGCTGGCTGGCGCATGCTGTAATTCAACAAATTGCGCGTCCTACTGGATTTATGGCCTCTCGCACTTGACGAAGCGCTTGCCTCCCTTCTTTCATTGTTCCTGCTACTGACCACAGTCTGAAATAGAAAGGAATTCAGGATCTTACTTATAGCCTAGGTCATTAACCGCTTCTCTATTTTGAGATATTTCCTGCAAACAAGATTGTCCTTATGACGAACAGAATTGTAACTGGTATATTTTGAGTACGAAAACAAACTATTTCTCCTAAACCGATACCGTTGAACACGGAAAGTAGTAGTTATCTACAGATTATATTTTTTATTTATAAGTTAGGTACTACTTTTTCACTACCATTACATTTGGCATTTAAAATAAATGACCCTGAAATTACAATGATAAATATTTGCAAGTATTTCTATACATCTTGTATGTATGCGGTCACCCTTATCTGCAGAAGTAACACACAGAAGTATCAATTATTCGGTTGGCGTCCTCTTCCTTTATTACATTCTGTAAGACAAAGGTAAGATAGAGCAATATAACTTCTGGGCCTTTTAGCTCTTTTCTAATTTAGCAAATTATACTGTCTTTAGTTGTAACTTGTATTATCCGCAGTAATTATGAGTTACGATACACACAAATAGTAGATGAACCAAGAAATATTTCGCTTTGAGTCAATAAATATATGATAGCACAAAAAATAAAACCACATGACATTATTAAATTGAGCCTCATACTCTCAAGCTATTACTGACAAATTTAGAACATAATTATAATACAAAAATAACACATTTATGATTGAAGTGCAAAACATCAAAACAGTTTTTGATTAACAAAACGTCAAACAGATCTTAATTCATATCGTTTGTTTTACACTGTCAAAAGCACAGATGAAAATAATAAGATTATATAAACCACTCTAACACACACTTATGAACCAGTACAGAGATTTAGATATTATTTAATCTGTGATAGTGTTGAGTTATATGTAGAAGTAAACTGGAAATACGTAGCTGTTGTTTCTTTCTGCTGACTGCGGACGAGACGCTCTTCCCGCGCGCCCACCGCCTCGCGAATCGGCTACATCAGCACCGTGGATTTATATAGAGCTGTAACAACATATTTTTTACGCTAATAAAATAGAAATTAAATTTATGTTATTAATAATTATAAACTCAGCGTCACCAAAAGTTATATAATATAAAATTCTCCTGTATTGATTATTATTGTAAACTTTATTGGCGATTATATATTATTAGCAGCATGTAGACACTTTCACTCAGTTACACTATAGGTTATTGCAGTTTCTTTAGTAATAATTATTGTGAATAAAAATATATGAACGATTAGACATGTGAAGCGTTTCACAAGTTATAACTTTTACTTGCATTATGTGTTTAATAAGTTCTTATTTACAAGGATAGATTACAAAAATACTTTTACGTTTCAAGTAAATTACTAGTTCAAATTAAACCAAATTTTAATCTTGATTAAACTATATACATAAATTATGGATAAAATAGTAAACATAACAGCTCTATGTATATCCTCAGTCTTTGTAAATCAGCATATGCAAAGTGGTATAGCAATAAATCTAGCAGCTCTTGCTCGTTCTCGCATCATGTTACATCTTAATTTCAGCCGCTCGGAGCCTGCGAGCTACAGATACGGCCTTTTATCAAAATCGCTTAAATTAATGCGAAATTAAATTAAGTGAAGCAAATATTATGATAAAAAAGACATTAAATTATTTGATCATCGGTTTACGAATCGACATAAATGTAATCGATGTTTAAGTTTGTTTTTTATAATATTCGTCATTGTTTTTTATTAAAGCCTGACCACATAAAATCGAATAATTGATCTATAATTTAAGATATAATATTGAATATGTTTATGAATAAAGATAGACGATTTGGAATTTTATTCTTACTTATTTTATGTGGAAATGGCACAGTCAATGGTTATTTCCAAAGATAAGTGGACTTGTCAACGTCTGGCATAATCAATAGAGGTATTGTATAAGATTAAGAATAAGATGTTGACTCGAAAAATTTTAGGTTAGAAATAAAAAACTGCAAAAATGAGCTTATTTTCATTATAGTTTGCAACTGATCGGTATTCATTTCAAAACATTATATTAATTTCGCTTTTTCTTTTGTTTCAGGTGGTCGTCGCGTTTATTTTATGTCGTGTCCCTAATGCTTGGGTAGGTTAATTCTAGACTCAAAATGGCCTAGATTAACTAAAATTTTGTTGAAAAGCAATATAAACTTGTAAATGTGCAGCTGTTATGTGAACGTTTTAGCTGATATTTATTGAAAAGATGCAGTAAAAAATGCTAAATTATTATACAAAATGTCTTGTAGCAGTTCAAAGTAGGGTTACGTGTTAAGGTGTTATTATACAAAGTGATATTAAGGCCTTTTCTCCACTCGCCTGACACAGTTTGACATGACGAGGTCAAAATTTCAAAGTCGAACGTCAAATAAATTTTTCTGCCAGCCCACACGAACGCTTAGGCAATCGACTGCCGAAGATTTATTGTCAAAATTTCCCGTTAGTAACGCTTACCGAGCACACTCCTCGTATCACTATTTCACAAATAAAAGAACCAGTCGCGATATCGTCGTCGACTATAAATTATATTATATACGCTGGTATGAAAAATACACGTTCAATGCCGCTTATTTATCGCTTAGCTTGAGTTATGTATGCATATTGCATATGTTATGTTAATCTCGAAATGATTAAATAGATGCCTCGATTAATATTAATTAGCTTCTGCCGATGAGTTGTGACGTGACGTGCTATGAACGGTCGATGTAGATTGAAACATAAGGGGGCGTGCACGGGCGTCGGAACGATGCAATAAGTCGCTATCAGTCAAGCTAATCTTCTATCGGCTGCATCGAAACGGTGGCTGTTCCACACTAGGGATAGGTCGAGTTCCCGCGTTGTTGTCGTGATATATTGTTCAGCATCACCCTGTATAAATCTTGAACGCTTGCTGAGGTACACGAGAAGCGGCCGAGCTGCCTCCAGCTTCAAATGGAATTGTGTTTTTATTTATCGTGCGAATCTCACTCACTATCGATCACTCGAAATCGCAATTTATCTGCTAAAACGCGGAGCTGGTTCGATACGAACACTGAACAAATGTATCATTATATGCTAACTGTTTGATGGGATTCACGATTGCAATTCAAATTCTTGTTGGTTTTTTGTTTTTATAAAACAATGGTTTTTTCGTTGTTATTAATTTACATAAACAATTGTAATGTACAAATAAGTCAGGGGAACTGATGACTTGCCATTTAAAAATAAATTCATTGACATGTGAGGCAAATTGTATTTGATATTTAGTAACTTAATCACGATGACTGATCAGAATGACGCCTATTACTTGGCGTTAAAAATAATCATCACGGGTTGAGATGCAATGGCCAGGAACGTGCTAAGTAAGAAAGTGAATATTTGTATATATTTATAATATAATGTATATCTAATCTGAAACTCATGTACAACGTCTGTATACGGTCAGAAGTAATTAAATATTTTATATTATTAATAATAATTAACTGTGAGAAAACCTTTCTGGCGGTGTGACGTACAAACAAACAATGGTTAAGCTTATTAACAAAAATTAAATATATTTTTACCAAATTGAATGTTTTTTGGTTTTCTTTATCCTTCATGGAGGTTTTTATGTTAAAAGTTGTATGTATACTTTATGTAATTGTTACGTCACATCAGCCGTCCTAAATACGTAAAAAAGGCTTTATTACAAAAAATATTCCATTTAATTAGTTGATAGCTTAACTTATTCTTAGCTTACTCACTTAAAATGACAAGAAACAAAACTAGTTGTGCCCAGTATACGAATAGCTAATTTAATTAAGTTACAATATAATTTATTTTAAGATACAGTAGTTGTATAATATTTTTGGATTCCTATAACATACGTAAATACATGTAATATGTAGAATAAAAGTCTTTTAAAATTTGGCCGTGATTCTTTCAATTTTTGTTCTTTTATCGAATTGTAACGTGCCAAATTATCATTTTTTACAATATATGTTTAACCGAGAGTTCCTTTATGTACACATTTATGAATTTTGAGATATTATTTATTTTAGAAAGAATCTACGTCTAAGTTTTCTTGCGACTTATATCTTTAAATACCTATATTGTAAATAAATGGATAATATTTATGAAGCTTTCCTCGTTTGTAAGGTTTTATTATTGGAAAAACGGAATTGATACCTACACTTGTTTTGACACACACTATTTTCGACGTGTATACAAATTAATTTTAGCGTATCGTTTATTTATTTAATTCGGAACGTGCTCACGAATGTTATACGTAAATTTTGTCCTTGAAGCATTTGTCATACGTAATAGGTAGGCACAATTTATAGTAATGTAACATAATTGATTAATGTTAATTAGAAGTATCAAGAGAAATACTTAAAACTTGAAATCTAGTTAAAAATGATTTTAATGTTTGCGTTTGATGATTGTAACTGTGTGAAATGTTGTATAAAATTATACGAGTTATCAATCACATATATTTGAATGGGAAGCGATATTATAATTTTTTGTACAATATCAACTATAGTGCAAGATGGATCTGCATTAAATAAAATTCTGTTACTGTAATTCATTTTGTCTTATTTTATCTTTATCCCTGATGGAAATGTCACAGAATCGAGTTGGAGTTATTCCTGGTTAACGTTAGATATTTAATGTCTGAAATGTCGTCAGTTTTCGAGCAAGCTTATAAAAGCTTCACTTTTAATTAAAACACTTGTTTTTGTCATTTTTGTAGTCCGCTATTGAATGTCTCTATTTCAAATTTAATTTTTCGTAATTTTGTCAAGATTGTTTTAGGCATCTCAGATAACTAAATATCATAATTAAACAAAAGTACAGAAGTAGATAAAGTAAAAATATTTATAATAAGCTTACCTTAAGTAAATCCTCGTGTATTCTGCAATAATATTAAAATAAAAGTAGACACTGAAGAATAATACAGCTTGGCAGGTATATTGAGGAGTAGTCGTGTTGTCGTGCCAAACAGGAAGTGTATACGAGGCCGAAGAATATGGGGTTCGATGCCTTGCTAGGGAAATTTCAGCTTTATTTGCATACGCGTCATAGCAAGTTTTATTATACGTCGTGAATAAATTTCGAGTGGGTAAAGTTACTGCTATATGGTGCAATAATAGCAGTTTAAAGCATATCTTAGATTTAGATGAAGTTACCTACGCAAATAAGAATCTAACGCTATCATTACTTTTAAATCACTCAATATATGGTCATACTCAATACTGGTCAGAAACACACCAAAAATAGACATTATATTTGGTAAGAGATTTGGTCATTATATGCGGTTAGATATATCGATTACTCATTACTTATAAATATTACTTGCATTTAGGTCTTCTAGGAAATGATAATGGAATAGCATTCTCTGTTATCATCAGTATTACATATATAGATATGTAAATACATATTAAGCGAAGAGACAAAAATAAATTTATCCGAACAAATTTTTACGTTCTCTTCGTTAATATAAATATTTCGTATTTTACTGTGGAACGAATCTAAACATTAAAAAGCTATAAGAAAAGCTTTAAACACGGATCAGGTATGATTTAGTTGAGAGGAACTAAGCTGCGTTTTTTATAGAACACGTAAATTCGTCCGTCTGGGCCCGCTATAAATCAGCCTGTATTCCGGGATTACAGTTGGAGTAATGATTCAAGTCCACCTGGTGAGGGACTGCTATTATTTAGCGATTTGCTCAACCGTTCACCGAGTAACCACTTTTGGGACTTACGTGCTTAGTCTGCGGTCTGGCAAGCGCTGTTCTGAAATTAGAACGAGCTTTTATACGCTCTAAGAAATGATTTCTAATATCGATTACTTCTTAAAATTAGTGACACAACTTCATATGACGTTTATATTTCAAATATTATCCGCAACTTACTTAAGCGGTAGAAGAACTATCAAAATTTCGTTTTATAACTATAGTTTATAGATCACATACTTTGTGTATATAAATTAAGTAATTAATATGCATATTGACTTCAGTCTGTAATGAAAATAATGTTGTAATAATACTCATTTGTTGACAATCGAATGAAGGAAAAATTAGGACACAGGTAAGCAATCATTTAGTCATTACAGTCAACTCATACTATCAACCGCAGATTAATAAAAAAATTGATTATTAAAGTCAATTAACGAAATATTGTTGGCACTCAAAGCTGTTAATGGATCACTCATAATAACGATATCTCATTAGCGCCTTACAAGACAAAACACTTAACGTTCATTTCCTAGTTTCAAACACAAAGGTCGAATGTAAATATTGTAACAGAATCACTAGAAAATAAAAGCGGTTAAGAGATAGTCTTTTATGTAGAAATTAAGGCTCCCATGAAAGGCTTATAATTAACGATCTAATTAGGAACGTGAGACTGCTTACTTTATTAGGTGGCTGGGGTTTCGTGACGCTACGATGTTCTGATATCGGATTTTGGTACTAGTTTAATTAGGTATTTTCATGTTACAAGCGTTTGTTAAAGTTAAGCTTCGGTGACATATTTACGTGCAAGTAGCCACAGATTATACTTCTTACGGTTAATTGTCATTTGATGACAGTGTATAATAAATATAATGAATGCGTTTTTGCCACTAGAGTACTAAATCTATGCGCTAGAACAGTTTTATCAACATCAATTTATATATTATTTGCAAAATGTATTTTTGTTTTTTTTTTCTAATATAATAAGTAGACTAATGTATTTATGCTACTATGAGTGAAACATTTTAAAACATTAGGAATTTATATATTATATACATTAACTATATGGTACACTTGGAGATATGAGTATAAATAGTTCTAGAAAAAAGTAATAATTCTTTGTTGATCGCATTTGTACATTTGCATTTCTTTGACATCTAAACGCGCCTATCTACGTAGGTATTTGTCGTTATTTTAACTCTATACTCTTATATCTTAACTTTTTATCAATACATAAAGTATATAATATGACGTATTTTTTAATTGTACATTTAGATACTTCCATAATAAATTGCATCAGCCAGTTTAAAATTTGACTAATCTAAGTATTATTAATCATTACCATGATAGAGCTGTAGTAAGAACATTATATCTTATCTAATAGCCAACGTGCAAAACTTTCAAGCTTTCGTATCGATAATAAATTAAATCATACGTCACCCAATAATTAGCTATTGCATAAAGCACGGTACATATAAAGCTATCTATCTTGCGTGCGCGCATCCATATTTCGCTGTCGATGGACATATTGAGTTATCTTAATTAGCGAGAACCACCCAAGCAATCGAGTTCCGTCAGACATACTAGGTCTTATAACCAACTACCAGTTTCTTCGTGCTTTGTTTAAAAAAACAAGAATCTATCATTAAAATCGCATAATGTGTCCAATTAGGAGAATGTAATTTATTGTTACATAGTTGTGTTAATGGTTTGATTAGATATATAGGCCTTTTTAAAAGGAGTTTGATACTGATTTATGAAAAAAACTGATCATGTATGAAACGAACTTAGGCAGCATGGGTCCCGTACTATGATATTTATATTAATATGAGAAATGAAAACTAGGAATCTTTTTTTTAAGAATATTGAGTGGACTAAAATAAATCTGAGGTCTGGGATAATTAAAATTAATATATATAAGTATTGCAGAACACTAAAATGTTTATCAAAATATTTGCAAGTAATCTCATTTCTACAATATAAACTCTGACTTAATACATCTCGGTCGTATTTCAAACACCGGACTATGCCTAATGAATATCATTATTCAAACAATAAACACACAAGTAGTTACGTCATTTTAAAATGAATATACATCTTTGGTCTTTCTTAATTTAAGCGTGATATCCCTATTAAATTTATAATAAGTTGAAACGTTAGTGTTAAATTACATTATAATATACATTAGACATACAAACTATAATCGTATATTATATACTGTTTATAAATTAAAGGTTTATTTCGTAAGCATTGTAACATTATATGCAGTTTATCGATCTATAAATTAATTTTCGATTAAGACACGCTATCGGAACTCGGACCTGTCTTAACGCCCACACCAAACAATTAATTTTCCTCTGTATCTTCTACAGGCTTGATAAAAAATTCTTTATGAGAATTATATAATATCCTAATGTTAAATAACGATAATTAAGTAATTATCTTGTCTTTGACGCTTGAAATTGAATATGATTTATACAATTATTTACTCGAATAGACATTTGATGAGGTACTAAAATTCTATTAAGTAATACTATCGATTTAATCAATTACAACGAGTCTTGTAAGAGTTACTTCGATTCTAATATAGTTTTATATAATTTGTTTCATTAAAAGAGGTCTTCGTTTGGTTTATCATAAAATACTATTTAGATTTCTTCAAGAATATTATATATTTTTATGAACAATAAAAACTATAAAAAAACATAAATTACTTTGTGAAATTTAGGATTTTCATATTTCTGCATGGATACATAATAGCATCAGAAATATCATAGATGCTTTGACGTATTTCAAAATGGTATTAGTAAGTTTGTAAGCGACTAAACAAAGCGAAACATCGAGTATACGTTTCATGTACATGAACATAAATCCTCGGCCCGCTGTATCAAGCGGGACAACTCCTGCGCAGGGCAGACATGCGCGGATCGTGCTCTACCAGATAAGATAAACGTCAGTTAGCGCACCGTGCCCCGCCGCGACCGCTAATTAAGTCTTTAACTTCATTTTAAATTGCTATTTGTTAGCCTATACTTTGATGAATCTTAACAAGCTACGTAGCTATAAGCTTTTGAATGATTTGATCGATATTTCACACTATCTTTGAATCAATGGTTCTTCTTTTTTATAGAAACACGACAGTAAAGATCTAATTAAGTCATTAACTTCATCTTAAATTGTTAAATATTAGCCTATAATTTGATGAAGAGACATTTAATATTTACATTTCTATAAAATCTATAAAATAATTTAACGAGGTACCTAATATTTTTATGATATTATCAATAAACGAGCATAACGTGTATTTGACGGTAGATTATATATCAACCACAAAGCATCGACAAATAATGAATGATGTACTATTAAACTTTTTATTTTATTTATAAGATTCGAAATTTAATACACGAAAGGCAAAATGTGAATTCACGATATTTGAACGAGTGTTGGGCCCGAGTGATAGTTTTAAAAATAATTATTAGAAATTTTTTTATTCCATTTTAATATTTGACATTTATCCGACGTACGAATAACGTATTTATACAAATAATAACTTTGGATATAAACAAATTAAACCGAGGAAGAATCGACCAATTGGTGTAATTCAAAGCGTTTTTTGAACGCGATGTACAGGGCAAAGCGTTAGTAAACGTTGAATTTAGTTTTATATAGGCTATTAAAATATTATAATATTGTAATTATAAAAATAAATTAACTTAGTACTTATTTGTTATTGATTATTTGAAGTTTATTTTATTGATCTTATATAATTAAATATGAAGAAAAACTTCTATTTGTCAATCATATTTCTACTTCAATGCACTGTATAATAGAACCCTAACTATACCGTATTTTATGTTAGGTATACGTGAATAAGTCTTTAGAATTTATCCAACAATTTTTCGCAAGATATTTTCCATAGAATTCCAATATGCTAAATGTTGCAAAAGAAATATTGTTTTTCATTAAAAATGCGTAGTTATTATATGACAAGAATGTCGCTAAAACATTTTTAGTAAGTTAAACTTCGATTTCAGTCATATTTAAGTCCTAGAATTCAAACAAAAGCATACCTTAAGAAATCTATTAAAAACCATAAAAATCAAGCAGGTAGTTCATAAAGGAGCGCGCACAAACAATACTTCGGTGATATTTATGATGTTTTCCATAGCAATAACGAGCGAAACCGCGTGTATGCCGAGACAAAGCTGTCTGTGACCAAGTGTCATAAATGCATGATTTACGCAATTACAATGTAAAAGAGGTGATAAATTACTGCCCACTTCTCTATAGACGCTTCAAAGCTTTTTTGCCACAATATAATGAATTATGAGCTTTATTTATATGAAAATAAAAATTATTTTAGAACTATTTGCTAAACTAACTTTAAAGTTCTTAAAAGTATGCGCATAGTGCGTGATTATTCACAGATATTGTACCTTACCACCCGCTAACATGAGGTAAAATTGAAAGAATATCCCTAAAAATTAACAATATAGCAATATTTCACGGACGAATTTGCATTTACAGGTGGATTTGGTATTAGTAATTTATTGCGCAAATACAATGACAGTTTGGTGTTTATTGGTATTTTTATTTTGAATTTGGCACAAATACAAGTATAAATGATATTTTTTACTGATTAGCATAAGTAATGTCTGTATTTTTTTTATATCGGTCATCAACAGATAAGTTGAGGTTTAGATGATAGGTACCTCAGCCGTTTGACGGTATTGCTTATTCAATGATGTGCCATTGACCGATTTATCTAGAGCTCAAATTGTAAAAAAGAAGTGAATTAAAGTTCGATGTTCCAGTTTATTTGTAAGTTTGTGACATCAGCTTCAAAATAAATGAAATGTGCGTATTTCGTTTTTATCTTATAATGCTGAGACGACTAATATGATTCTAGTTATACCTAATGAATGTAGGTATTTTATGATATATATATTTGTTGTCTTGTTTTAACAAAAAAAATTAATATCATTAAATATTTAGAGCATTCGGAAATACACACACTATAGTCTAACGCGCACTACAGCACTTCACGACTTTTCCATTATTAATTTAATGTGACGTAGTTCTATTGGGTTAATTAATCAATAACTTTTAATTCATACATTTAAAAAAGTAGGAATCTATATATATATAATGTTAGTATCAACGGAAATCTAACTCGTTGTTTTTTGTACCTTTTCCAACTCACGATCGACGGTCAAAAACAATAATAATTATAATTCAGCGTACGTTAATTTCAACATGACATTTTAAAGCGACTGGCATGAGCAATTGTACAAGCTTCATACCTTCCTAATGTTTTGTCAATCATTGCTCTGCGAAACGATCACTGCAGAATATTAAGAAGCTTTTTTGTTTGTGTTCTGTAGTTGAATACTAAAAGCGTGATGTGTCACCTCCTTCCTTAAGATAGCTCAGGATAGGAGCTTAGGATAACTCATAACTATTTATTTTTTAGTTGTTTTTAATGGTTTAATGTAATATAAATTCAATTGAACTAACATTAAGATCTAGTATTACATAAAATATAGAAATAAGAACAATTAAATGATCTAAGGGTAAACATTTTAAAAGTCATACCGAATCTATGCAAAAGTTTATTTAACAC
>JAOSYY010000010.1:2083524-2095135 GCA_025727935.1 Hebomoia glaucippe
TCAAATCAAATATTTCCTTATATAAAAGTTCTTTTACCTCTATAGAATCCTATTGTGTAAATAATACCAACTCAGACAAAACAAGAAACGGGAAACTGTTTTTTGATACGTTAATTAGTACTGACCTTATCAAATGTTTTTACGACGCCATATTTTTCTTTTTTTTTTAATAAAAACAGGATAGTTCTAATTACACTCGCTGATACGCAATTTTTCTTTAGTTTGTAAGGTATATTTGTTATTTACACCATTTTATTGTCTAGTTCTCTATTTCAAGTTCAGTTGGAACCTCCACCGGTTCCTAATTAATATGGTAGAAACGTACACACGATTTTTTGTGTACGTATTACTGTTATTATTTTCGCGAACTTTTAAAGTGGTGTTATGAATACTAAATACCAACATTGGCTGATAATACATACATATTTTTAATCCGTTTTTATATTTTGTAATTTGCTGAAATAACTTTACTAGGCCTGTATTAAATTATTAGGTAAGCACTTGATGCAAATTTAATTTATTAATATCATAGATACCCACAAACTTTATGAACCACCTAATTCAGAGCACGCAACAAATGTAACTATCACTTTTCTGTTTATTTTTAACTGTTAACGTCAATCTTACAATACAATAAATTATAAAAAGTATTAAATGTAATGACGGCTATAAAAAAATCGTAAAACTCGACAGAGTGCGCTTATAGATTAATCATTTAAGGATAATAGATAAGCGGCCGCACACGTCTTGTCGACACTTAGACAGACTATTAATGATTTGTATTTTTCTATTGATATTACCGGAGAGTGAGAGGTTGTAAACAGTGATTGCAATTTTTAGGCCAAAATAATATATGATCTTATTTAGTATACCTAAGCTTTGACAAGTACCAACGAACATTTTAACGGTCGACAATTTATTTAGTCAAAAGTACATCTCACATGTGGGTTTCGATTCCAGCCTTTTCAAAGGTATTCTATAAATGTTATATTACAATAATCAATAATTCTTACTACTATGGACGTTTACGAATCGCCCTTTTTAGATGTAAAGGCATTGAGTGAAGTATAAAAACGAAACGTAAGTATACTAACTATATTATAATATTATATTATAAAATTATTAAAAAAAAAAAGTATTAAAAATAAATGTCGATAAATGTAGGTACTATGTGTATGTTTAGATAATCATAATGTAGTAATAGAAAATCGTTGTTATGAAGTGCCAGTCAGTTTTGCTTGTTACATTTTTAAAATTAACCCAGGTTATATTTAATCTGTACTTCAATCAAGAGAAGCTGTTATCGTCTATAATGCTTCCGTGACATATTTGGTCATGGCGCCTGCAATGACGCCATCGTATTGTGAATTGTCTGTAGACCGAGTGGCATTTTGAAATTAACATGTAGAATAGGCGCGTACAGTGTCCGTACAATTCGACACGCACCGTTTAGAAATAGCACACGCTACAACGCACTGTTTCAAGCCTTTATAGCCAACGCTTAATTAATAGACTTGTAGGAAATCTCGATAAACTTGGCGTCAATTGAATGTGTGTCAATCGAAGAAGATATACTTGTAAAGTGAGTAAAACGCAGTTGCGACGTTCATAATATTATTAACTCTTATTTGAATGTAAATGCACAATGGCAAAACACAAGATTTGATGTATTTACTTAATGTTTTACCGTTACACTGTAAATAGGATATAAAAGAAATTCAATAATTTTTTCAAGTGATTTGATATAAAGTAGCAAATTAATTCAATATTCTTCATGGGCATAAAAGTACACTTTGCCATATGGTTACGATAAAAAAATAAGATTATGCAAGTTTGAGTACAGTTTTGCTTATTTGCATACATATACATTGCAGAAGATCTTGGCCTACGATTATAAATTCCATGTCCTTCTGGACATAGGTCTCCCCCAATAATTTCCAGACTAAGTGGTCACCGGTATTAGTGTTATCCTGACAGAAAACTTCTTAAGATGAAATATTAACTATTTAATTATATTCATTATTATACGTACAGTAAACGGCAAATTGAATATCAGTTTACCAAAATTATAATTCATAGTTTTAATACACCAAATGCTTTTAAATATTATGTCCTGTGTCAAAGAAATAACGAAAATTTACAGCACCCATAAACAACACTAAAACATAATATTATGTTATTGTAATGAGCTAACTGTCAACATAAGCCTTAATTAAATAAAATTGAAATGAAACTGCTAAATGGATTTTACGTGCTTTCATTAATGTCCCGATTCGTATATTTTCGAACATTTATTATTTTGAGTGTAATGTTTTCGATCGTTATTCATATCTCGTTTAATAATCTTTAAATACAATATATTTTCATTAAGGTTACCCACCTAATATGGTAGATACCCAACGACACTAAGTTACATCTTAGAAAGATTACATCTTCTAAATAGTTCAGAATGAATATACATCTTTTTTTTATAGCTTAAGAAGGCAAACGAGCTTACTTTTCAGCTGATGGTAAGCGATTACCGTCGCCTAGGACACCATTGCCACGAGATCTAGGAGACGTGTTGCCATAAATATGTATAAAGTTAAAGAAAATATCCATTCTTGTATTTATTACAAATTGTTTCTATTTAAGTATTATATCATATGTATTTATTTTTTCTAAAAAACATGGTTTATTATATAACAACTGTCAAAATGAACTTTCATAAAATTTGATTAACATAATAAAATGTGGAGAACATAAAATAAAGCAGTGATTACCATATTATACACACGAACCATAAATATATAAAAAAATAATATAAATAGTAGTTTTAGCAGAAAAACAATCTAATACAAACTAGCAATTCTAACTTAACTGTCGTTTAAGTAGATCTTTTTTGAAATGCAGTGGGGATCGTTGGCATGAAAAATAAGCCTATTTTAAGTTAACACGCAGTCTAGCCTCGTCGTAACTAAGCTAAACTTAACTAAAAGTGTAGAATTGTTAATGTCCGCGAATCGTATTTAAATTCAGAACAAACACTGTCTAGTTGTAAAATTATGTCCAAGTAACTTAGGTATTTCACATATATCCTTTTATAAAGAACTTTAACTGTTTTTCCATTTATCTATTTTAACTGCAAACAATTTATTAACGACTTAATACTAAAAATAGCAGAAATTTAGAAACTTAATATCATTTCAAGTGTACAGAGTATGGCATGAAAATTTCACTTTAGTTAACCTTCTTACGATATTCTGTACGGAAGATTACTTTGTTCTATTGTAGGTACATGAGAATTGGTTAAAATATTTTACCAACAAAATATTCTATAAGAGTGCCAAAACACAAGCACAATTTGTAAGCAAAGAATTCGTAATTCATTTGTCTCAGGGGTAAAGTTGATATGCACTAACTACAAACATAAGTCTTTTCGCGACAATACGAAACATAGGCAATAAAAATTGTATCTAACAAATAAGCTTAGAGAGTTTACTAGACAACCTCGAAACATTTGTTAGGGGACCGCGTAATTTTTTACGCGAAACACAGCAATGCGGTACGTTTTACAAAAAAGGAGATGAGAATAAACAGACGACGGCGAATGGCGAGAGAGCTCGAATTTTGAATACAAATGTAAATTAGTATCTCCACTAATTACCGCGGCAGACACGTCCAGGGCTATGCATCTTGTGGACTTACTGAGGACGCTCATTTTTTACGAAAGACCAAGAACCGATAGCCCATTATTCTCATTAGTTGCAAATCAAAGTGTAATTTGTAGAAAGCTCGTAACACGCTAAAATATAGCACTTAATATGTTTCTACATTATTTTTTAAATTACAATGATATTTAGAATTTCGTTAATGTATACTTTGGAAAACCGTATCTGTAGTTTATGGCTTGTGTAGTTAAATATGAATAAGTATCGGAATCGAATCTCGCAGACAATAAGAAAAAACTGTTTTGGATGGCCACGGTACAGAAAGCTTGTTCGTACGCTCTAAGGCACGTACCTGCCTATGTGTTCGCAAACAAATATAATCTATAAAACAAATTTAGAATTATGTCATTTACCTATTAATAGACCGTGAAGTGACCTTGAAAGTTATAATACCAACTTTAATGTTAAATTACGATTATGTCACTCATATCTCGTTTAAATGATTTTTCCCGGTAGCAGCCCTTAATATAAGTGCCTCACAAACCTACATATTTAACACATCGTTTGCTGTCATCCTCTCCGTTGTCATTTGTAGCAAATTTTCGTACGTTTCACCTTGTTGATATTCTAATTTTACTGTGATGTCTCAAAAATACTTGTTGAATTTTTAAAAAATTACGGCATTAAATTTTTAGGTAGCATTTTTATTACGTAAATACATTAATTAGTTTACAAGTGTCTGTTTTTAAATGAAAATTGCTTTGTCTCAAGATATTCTATCTCAATACTTCTTAATTTTAAAACATAAACTTTTGATATGTTATACCTTTATACTAAATCTCAATTTCAATATTTTGTCAAGCCAATACTGTGTGAAAAAATAACAGACAATTATTTACAAACTAGAAATAAAAATGTTAATGCGATTATAAGATACCTTGTATATCTGTTGAAGCTTCGAGTAGTCTAAACCAGTTTTAAACTGCGTGAAAATCGCATAAATCATTGAACTAATAAATAACTCCGCTCATAGTTTATAATAAAGCGTTGCATTGTGTCCTTTGTGCTTCATATAAGAGACAATAATTACAAGCGGTCGGCGAAGGGTTGAATATGTAAATCAAATTTAAATATAAAATATATATCTGTTTTAGAAATATCAATTTACTCCAAAATACAATCAACCAATGAAACACACGTCTTTGAACGAAAATGGTAAAAAAACTGACTTGAATGCTTTGCAGTTTTGGGTATTATTATATACTCGTAATATAAAACACAACAAAGTGGATATTATCTCTTAACCTCCAGGGATAGCTGAGACTGCAGCTTCGAAGTGCAAAGTTTTAAATCTTATACACTAACTGCTGCTTTTTGACGATTATATACATCTTTATATATGTCTTATTACATGCCTAAATCCTATTCATATTTCTTTTCTGACTATAATTAGTATATGTTACTTTTTACAAACATATAAATAATAGAAGTATCCCGCGGTTTCACCCTCGTCAAAATAGATTTATTCTCATTTGTGAACTATATTATTGTAGTTTCAGCAAAATCCACTCAGTACGTGTAACGTGAAAGAGTAGCATACATAATTCCATACATCCCTATATTCATAAATTTTTACAAGATTTTGCGTTTATTAGGAGGATTTTCATGAATGTTTTAAAAAAAAAACAGCAGTTTTTAATATTTTTATTGCCTCTTTAAAAGTGTATGTGTACATTCTTCATAATTTAATCATCTTAATTAGCGATGAGTTTGTATATAACTAACTAATACAGATCATTAATATTGAAGAACAATTCGATTATAGCTTTTTAAACGACTCTATTTGTGACATGTTTTTTAATCTGTGGCATTTAATAAATCAATTTTTTGTAATTATATATGACATAATTTACTTGAGTTATTAGCAACATTTCCACTTTATGGTCACAAGCGTAATAACTTTAAGTATACACCTGTTCAAACATCCTTTACACGTCATTAATACACAGACTTTGTCTATATGTAATGCGTAACTATATATTTAATACTCACTAATAATTGAACAAGATAATTTATTACATCGAAGATGCAGTAACTGAATGTAAAAAAGTGTTTTTATGACTTTTTAATAGACAAGTAGACGTGAATCGCACGAAATCAGAATAGATAAACACGGTCACGTAAAACTTTTACATTAACGAGCTTGGTGGAAAAAAACAAGCATTATGGAACTTTCCATGCGGTACAAATAGACTTCTAGACTGTCAATAAATTATTTAGTGCAAAAATACTAAATATAATTCCTTGCAAGACTGTGAGACTGATGGAAGTACTTACTATGATGAATTATATATAATATTTATCTAAATTATCTAAGATCCCACAGTTTAATCTGAGTCAAGCTTGGAACAGCGTTCCATAAATTACTACGTACCTACTAAGAATCTTAATAAAGCGGCTGAGCCTTTTGTAATAAATGACGAAACAAAAATAAGGACTGAATACTTAATGGCTCTCGTCCGCTATTGTAAATGTATGTAAGTAGCATTTTGTTTTGCTTCTCAATTATTATTTCTACTCTAATCAGTGTCGAACCATGTTTCTTTGTTGCCATAAAAATTTCACGTGAAACGTCTTTAAACTATAATTAATAAAATCTTTTCTTTTATTTATTTTATAAGACAGCGTGTTACATAGAAAATTTTCGTAGTTAAAATTAATATATACCGTCTATTTGTACTGTATTATATGTTGACTATCAATCCTTTTAATACTTCAAAAATGTTTTTAAATAGCGTTGTATTATTTCAAAACTTACGCTGATATTAGCTTGGCTCTGATTTGTATAATAAAATCTCCACTAATATAATATTATAGACGCGAGTTTATATTTTATGGATGTTTGTTACTCTTTCACGAAAAAAAATCTAACGGATTGTAATGAAACTTTACAGAAATTTAGTTCATATATGAGAATAAAATATAAGGTATAATTTATACAGACATCGTGATACGGGTGGAACTGCGAGTGTAAGATAAAATAAAAAAAACCCTTTGACACCTGGTTTCCTGAGATCAGTACTATGATAAAAAATTATAACATTGATACTAACTACATATAAGTATATACAAAAAATAATTTCGATGCAATCATTAGAAGTAGAAACAGCAGTAAATTTGAAATCCTTTGGTTGCTTTATTCGTGAAGCCAATGAGATCATTCATTGGTCAATAGTTGCTTCAAGACTAACTAATTTATAATGCTAGTAAGTAATATATTAAACTCAAATAAGTACAGTTAATGTTCAAAGGATGCGGTCTCAGTCATTTGGTCAGTGCAGAATTCATATACTTACTTTAGTCTGGACAATAGTTATTTCCTTAGCCCAGGTCGTTAAAGTGTCGTAAGCGAACCACTATAGTACCTAAGTATACGTTTTAACTATTCTAAAACAATTTATATTTAAGTGATGTTCTTGTTATTAATCTTTAAGTAGTCACGAAAGTAGGGTGAATTAAATTCATGTTTTACTGTTAAAAACTTCTTGCTTCTTGGTTTTGCAACAGGAAATAAAAAATATTTTGTCGTCATTTTACATCTGCTATATTTAAATACAAAATCGACACAGAAATTATTATATATATTGAAGAACTAACATTATTCATGATAGAAAACAAATAATCGAGACTATTGTTAAAAAAACATCCTATATTATAGTGCGAAGACTTTTTGCAAAATTTAATCTAGGTACAATACTTGAACGAAAATTAAACCTTACAAACATTATAAACGCGTGGTTAACATTTTTCTGATACAAAATTATAATTCTGTTTTTATTTACATAATAGAATATTGAATATAATGGATTTAGGCTGACATAAAGATTGTTACATAATATGATAGTTCCAATATTTAACATTGTATACCATAGGTTAGTTTTTATTTTCATTACAATATATATTTTTCTTTCTTTGAACGAACAGTTCATAATATATTATGCTTATTTGCTGCATAATGTTTACTAAATTCTGATAAATACCAACGTAGATTCTTGTACATAAAAGCACTGTGACAGATCGGATTGAATAGAACCGATTTCAGATCGCACTGAAAAGACTGGATAACTAATGCTTTTCAAGACAAAAATATAGCATAGTCGTTACCCTACAGAAATGTATATGTTGTAAGATAAATGTTTATTAGATAGCTATTTACTTCATCTTGTTATTTATATTAAGTATCCATTCAATATATTCTTATATGCGCGATCACTCATCTATAAAAAATGCTAATATTTTAAAGGGTACAAAATAATGTACTTATTAATTAGCAATGCCGTAAGTATATGTAGTAGCTAACCTAAAAGGCAAGAGGAGGATGAAAAGGGAGTAAAAAGGATAAATTTGCGTATCTATAAATAAATCAGTAGAAATCACATTCAATGAATTTATCAAAAAATATGATAGGCAATTAGAAGTGGTTAATACAATTGAGATGAACGCGAGCGAACCTGCGGTCAAAGCTTATTAAAAAATATAAAACTGGATGCTGTTCGAAGTAACTCTAGATTCAATAAATAAAAGTTGTAATGAATAAGATCATAGATGATAGAAGAGCGTTGAAGAGTACCTAGTATACTCACCCCACCAAGGCACAGTCTTTTAAAAAGCTGTCTTAAAACCAAAATAAACGCATAGACGTCTATCGATAAACTGGTCTTACGTAAACAGTTATTAAACGTACCTTAACTTATAATAATTTATAATCGAATAAGTTAATAATGCAATAAGAAAATACAATCACAGAACATTTAAATCACCGCTTTCATAAAGTTTCTCGAGTACAATAACGTTAATGTTTATCTCCATTCTTCACGCGATGCGTTGAGTTAAATCCAAACAGAGTCTCAAAACATTAGACTGTATAATGCTTCTTTGTATTTTGTAGTAAGACGTATTTCTAGATTTTGTATCTCTGCCAGAGAAATATTTCTAGAGATAGATGTAGTGAGAATGTTATACGCAAACATGTTTACCGTTCGAGATTAAAACATCAAGTCATAATGCATGGTCGATTATTCTGCCTCTGAATTATTTCATATGAATTTATATATGTACCTAAATATTTTTAATGACTTAGTGGGATTATTATGACATCAGTAGTGGTCTGAATCATTCGAAGTACTTTAACCGAACATACTGTTCAAATTGTAAATTATACCAAATTCATTATTTTTAGAATAAATTTAATAAGTAATATGAGTTCCATAATAATTTCATGGCATTTAACATTCAGTAATTGTAACACTATTTAATGTATGTATCAGTATCGTATTATAACCATGACTTAAATATATATCGCCTACAAATAAATTACCGCATACAGTTTTCTGGGAAGATTGTCTTCTTCAGTACAATATGAATAGTGTTTATTCGAAGAAAAAGAGTTAGAGTACTTAAAGTGACAAATGGCTAACTTGCAATTGACAGTATTAAGTATTAAACAGCCGCCTGCATGCCAGAACTGCGCTGGATTTGTTGCCTTAAGAACACTATAGACTTTAGAAACTATTCAAAAATATATTGCTGTGAATCTACATGATATTCATTAATCTGTCAAATATATAGTTATTAAATAAACGTGATAAATTCATCATTTAAGAGTTGAATATTTTTCTTTTGGTAAGATTGTTTTAATATGAAAAAAACCTGAAAATATACACCTACTAGTCAAATGGTCTTCTTTCTAACACAATAAAATGATTGTATTAATTATTTATATAAGGATTAAGTTTAATCTTATTTCTGTTAATGAAACATTGATCTAAAAAATTCAATATTAAACTTTGTAAAGATAGAGGAAAATTGTGAAAAATTATTAAATTAAACCTACAGGCGGCTTTACATACAATAATTTACAGAAATATTCTCCCGTTTACAAAAAAAATAAGCCCAAAAAGTTCTTTAATGGTTACTAAAATGATATTGTACGAAGTTTTTCTACAACCTAATCTACACAACAGGAGACATGGAAAGTCATAATTTAATATACTGTACCTTGTACAAGTATCTTTATGCAAGCAGCGAGGTTGTCGCGGCGCCTAGCGGGTTGCCAGAGATACAAGTTTTTCATTGGTAGGGTTCAAATAAATCTGCGCCAAGACCGGCAATGCAGGCGCCACAGACGTGCTGACTGAATTTAGATTCGAAAACGTTGCATTTTCAGATATATCTACGAGAAGTTTCTAACTTAATCTTGAACGTAAGGGATAGTGATCCATAATGGATTACTCGCATTTAAACGTCTTTAAGTGGCGCTTTATTTAATAGTTAGCCCTCTAATTCTTAGAATTTTCTTAAACCTAATGGATATTTTAAAGTAATGAAGCCTAGTTTTAAGAAACGTCATAACGTTATTTTTAAATGCTATTAGTTTAATTGCATTCAAATATTGCTTAGACTCAAGTTCCGCTTTAGATTATAACACAAAACCATCAAGAGCTTATGTTCGAATTTCATATAGACAGTAATTATATTTAAAAATCTAAATTATGGAAGTCCAATTTATTAATTAGCCATTTTAAATTATCCCAATTGACAATAAATATTGTCCTTTATAAATATTTTTAAAATAATAATTTATAAATATATTAATTAATATCATATTAACCAAGGTTTGGTTGTTGTTATGTTTTCTTTAATATTAGTAAAATATTGTAGCAATGCGAGCACCGCACGGACAGGGAACGTGAGGATAAATAGTAAGACTTCGCGTTTTAATCCGTAAAGCATAGTTTTTATAATTTTACTAACAACAAAAATAATGAATAGATGTTAATACGTAACATACATTTGAATATTCTACTGTAGTCACTTTTATAAATTATACCTAGCCATGTAAGGAAATCTTCATATTTTTATATTTACCGCAAAAAATCACATATCACGAGATTTATACGCAACTAATACGTTTCCTAAATACAATATTTATTATTTTCAGACAATTTCATACTTTACTCAGAATGTCCTCTTGAGCGTAACGTCCAATATAACAAGATCCGTGAAAGTGCTTAATCTGAAAGGGATTCCTTCCCTTCAATACTGGATATGCGAGGTCTTGAAGGCTCTTCATATTCCGGTCGTACACGTACGCCGAGAAGCGAATATGAATAATGCATTTTTGTTTTGGATTTTTATGAGTAAAGTTTTGATTATTTTCAGTTCTGTAACAAGTGTACAGATACATCAGAAATGTAGGGACTCTTCGATGCGCAGCAAATAATTGGCAAAACTCCCGTTACAAAGGTAGGATTGGATTGCTTTGCAATAATTTTGAAGTGGGAAAGATATTTGTGGTCCATTATAATTGATTTATTTACTTACGTAAGATGGGTACGTGAATTTAATGTAGCAACGACCTATTTTCGGCTAACATTAAATTGTCTTAGATATCCTAAACATATTCAAATAAATTATATATTGCGATTAATAATTATAGATATTGACGACAAAATAAAATATTCTTTGTGACTTTTCTTTATAGAATGAAGTCTCTTTTAGATTATTCGTCAGCCTTCGTATACACAACTGATGTTCAAGCTTTTCAGTACTTTTCAAACCTATGTACCACGATGACATATTTAGTCTAAGGCACCTAAGTGATAGGTGCCTTAGATTATTTTATTTAAGAAAAAAACAGGTTTAAAGAAAATTGTAAGAGGTATCGTAATCATGTCATTGATTTCATCAAAAGATTTAAGTCGTCATAATCATAAAAATGTCGAAACCAATTTTTACGAGCCCTTAAGAAATCAATATTACAGCATTGCTTGTATTTAGTTGTTTTTGTTTGTTAAAATAAGAATAGTCTAGCGTCTATTATGGTAAATAAATCAGTCGTTATAGTCAAGGAGGTGTGCGTGTAATAAAAACTACAAAAATAAGTGTGCAATATATTCATC
>JAOSYY010000010.1:2110804-2143936 GCA_025727935.1 Hebomoia glaucippe
TTCTTACCTCAGAATTTCCCACAAGATATACGGGTAAAAACGTAGCAAATGGATCAGCATTCAATTATGGTAACAGTTTCCTTTTGCCATTTAAATAAATTAAAATAATTTGTTCTGTTTGTGGCTTAGTGGATGAGTTTCAGACTGACGGATTTAACTCAACAATAGTTAAACAGTTAAAAGAATATATTTTTACGATATTAATAAAAAAATTAAAGCCTTTATTAATAATTTAATAAATATACTGATGCATTAAACTAAACTTTAGACATTGTTAAGTAGGTATCTTTTCTTTTTTAATCGATTACTTTACAAAAAAATAATTTCAGTCGATTACTTTACAATTTATAAGCTAAAAAATTCTATAAAATTAAATTAATAATATTTAAAACAATTTATGCATGACTTAGGCAGACTCCATAAATCAACGTCATTACCCAGGACGTAATAAAAATGATGTGTTGTGTATTATTTTGTCAAAGCTACCATTATATTAATACCTAACTATTACCTTTTAAGGAGAAAAATGAGTTTGTAATGGTTCATAAAACTTTTATAGTTGGTATGGCTTCATAATTCAATCTTATGTAGTATTAATTATTAATATGTAAAGGCATATACAGTGATATAAAAAGTTAACAAAGTACGTGGACACATCATAAGATGTATTTTGGAAACCATGAAACAATAATACTACGTTGGTTAAACTTTGTAAACAAATCCAACTGCCAAATATTAGTTTTTATTACAATTAATGGACAGTAAAATTATGAAGCTTTCTAATTTAAAAAATATGTATTTACAAAATTGTGATCATAATATAAAAGTCGGAAAATACAAATATCTTCTATAAACGAAGATTGTTACCGGAATTAGCCATTAACATAAAAGTTTAAAAAATGTTGTCAATTTTAAGAACAGAACAATACAAGGGAAGCGCTAGTAGATACCAGTCATTTTATTTATGATCTATAGTATACCTACTAGACGCATATACACGATATATTATGACACTAAAAGTATAAATTGCGTAATGCTCAGTGAAGAATAAATCAGTTTTTTATGCAAAACTATTTAATATACGAGTATATTGATGGTTTACATGTAGACTAGTTACAAAAAAATCTGTGGCTTTCTAAAAGTTTCGTACTTAGACTTTAATGAACTGTATATGTGATGGACGAACTGGTTCAGTCAATACCTTCAAAACTAATTTAATTTTTTCACAATTATCTACTGATGAGCTAAACTTCACTTCAGACATTATATTTTATTTAAAGATTCAGCATAAAACTATTTAATTTCATTCTGAGCTTTAGGAAATTAATTCAAGTCGAACCGCCTATTGCAGCACGACCATTCTATGATTGGTGGTTCAAAATTTTTGGCACAAATAAAAACTGCTACTTAATGCGTAGATGTGTGGATATTAACTAGCCCATGTATATCGCGGTCACAATGGCCCGCGTTGATTTGGTGCGTCCATCAAGGGACAGTCGTGACTTGCAGTGTAATAGTCGATTACTTTCAGGGCCGAGCGGTACACTTGCCGTATACTAATCTGCATATTAAGCCACACCGTTACTGTGAATTTGTGTCTGTTTCGTCTTCATAAGTTTTCCAAATTTGTACAGTCGTTCACAAAAGCAACAATTGCAAACTCAAAAATAGTTTTTAGGTCTAGCCAAATTGTATGTTTATAAGGCTTTAAGCTCTTATTCTAAAGTATTCGATCTGTCTAACATTGAAGAATTTAAAAGCAATATTAGTTTTGTAACCCCGTTGACATTAATTTAATTATATAAATGGGAATACGTTTATGAAGTTTTCAAGGTGTCCATAAAATTTTCCGTAAAACTTTAATTGCTTCAAAATTACCTGAGATAGTGAATATTGCTCAGAATTACCTAATTTTAGTGAGACTGTAAATTTGTAAAGATTTTTACGCTTACAGAAATTAATAAATTTTTTATAGATTTTGCGGTGTTTTTTGCATACAATTTAGATTTATAATACACACACAACGGCATTGCAGGATTACGCTATTGTTAATTAGGTATAATCTCTTGATATTGCAATTATATTTGAATATAATAATAATAAGTTTCTGGACAAGTCTCATGAAGTTTACTTCGTATTGTAGGATTACTATAATGACTATAATAAGTAAAGTACGATATGGAGTTTCTATAAGATTTAATTTATTTCAAACTCTATTTCTTTTGTGCAACTTGTGTCAATAGAACAATTTTCGTAGTTATTATTATAAATAAAATAACAGAAAAAGTGTTATGTTTTGTAGTAAATATATGCCAAAACGTCTTGATGATTTTAACTACTTTATGTATTTAAAGATATGACTTTCATTATTAATCCGGTGACGTATTTCCTAATTTGTTTGATTATTATTTCTTTTCATAGTGAGCTTCTACATCGGCGCCATTCTCTCGACTGCCGGGATCCCACTCCGGTCTGTTGCAAGCGCCACGCGCGCCGCCCATAAACATGTCACTTCAGGCCCGCATACCGCGATTTACGATCTCTCACTCTAACACACCCATAACTCAGACAAACAAAAGGGAAAGCTATACATTCATCGCTCCCAAGCGAATAGTTTAATTTACTCACACACGTGCAAACTTGCTACTTCTTAAAATATCAAGAGTTTCTATAACAAACTTTCTTTGTTACAATAGATTTCAATTAATAGTATTTTTACTGATATTTTAATAACATAAAAATTCATGGAGTAATTTTGCTTGTGATAATAAAATTCTTACTAATATTTTCACAAGCGCAGACTTACTACAGCGAAGTTTATCGTCGACAAAATGCAACGCGTGTAATATTTTCGTCTCTTTCCAACTCATAATTCCCAGATCGTAAATCCTGAAATGGCCGCATGTAGGTTACGCACACTGCCCGCGCTATTCCGGCGGGAGCGCATAAAGTATGGGTTTCTCTGTTTTATTGCGTGTTTTAGTGAGCGATAAAGGAGATGAGAATATAGCGGGAAATCAGCTGTTTGGGGCATGCTTTAAACGCGCTCAGGAATGTGGCGGGTGAAATGTGCTGTGCGACTCTCTGAATGTTGCTCTACTTTTAAATAATTGAAATCGTTGAAAATTTGTTTGAGAACTAATTCTTATATTTTGTATGTATTTTTAATTCACAATATCTTTAAATAATCTGTAGCGGTACCACTGCAACAATAATTTTTGAATTATTTTATGTTTTCAAGTTTATATAACTTTTTAAATGTTCAATTTGACGTAAAATACGAGGTCATTTTGAATATTAAAGAAGTTGTTCAATATTTTTTTAAACTAGTCTAACCTATAACATTTATTATTTAATTCTAAATTGACGACAAAATGTGAAATCCATATTACAGATTCTTTTATTTGGATTTTTATAAACAAAATTAATATAATATATTATTATAAAAAACACTTTAGTAAAAATTGAAATTCAATTATTAATAATACATCTTTATAATATTAATTGTATTAAACAATATCAGTAGAGCCTATAAAACCTTAATATAAGATCAAAAATAAATAACAATGACAAAGTTAATATTATTATAAATAATATAAAAGTATTAAGAAACACTCTTAGCTCTCTGTGGCTGAACCGCAACGGGCACGTCCTTATGAGATACGATAACAAATAGGACTGCGCACTGCGCAGCGCATTTGTTTGGCAGCTGTTAGTTTGGTGGGGATAGTAATGGCTGCCAAAATATTACAGCTCATTGGTCGTATTGTACTAATGGAGAGTTCGTTACATTTTTGAAGACTTTGTAAATTTAGGTTATATTATTAATTTGTATTATTCAAAGTAATAATTAATATTAAGTTAAGATAACAGTAATATCGTTGATATTGTCCATTATTATTACTATATAGGTAAAGTGTTTTGTATGTGACAAGAGTAACTTTAAAAAATGTAGGTATTTCACTTTTTATTTTATTTTGTTTAGTTCCATTTGATTTTTAATGATTAATTCTGTATAGGTTTTTTAATTAAATTTAAATTAGAAGCGAAATCTAAAACAAATAATTACAAGTAGGAAGTCCATTGGATTTAAACAGACTATTCGATACAAACATATTAATAGAATATAGTTTTGTTTGTTGGACTTTAAATTAGGTTGAATTGTCTGCTTTTATAATCTATTTTTTTATTTGTTTCATTGTGTTTCAGACAGCCTATAAACTTAAATTTTCAGACATTAAAAAGAAAAAACAAATAGCATTTAGCTACAAACACTATAGGGTATTTTCTGTATGGATTATTTTATGTTTAAAGGCAAAATAAAATTATACTAAATATCATAATAATCTGTGAAATCACTATTTTTTTTTAAATAGTAATTCGATCATGTTTACACGTTGGTAGTTTTATTTTTACTACAAGTTTTAATGTGAAATGTTCGCCTTAAAGTTCTAGTATATAATATTTAATACCTACAGCGTTAATTAAGAAAATGTATATTAAATTTTACCTAAATTTATAGATGTTCAGATTACTCGATATTCATTAGGCATATTAACTATACAGTTAATCGATAATACTACCGTAATCGAATTCGATTACCGTAGTATGCTTCACCTAGGTGATTCTATCTGCTTTGGGCTTATAGGGGAAAAAAGTCTTACACACCAAGTTTTACCTTTTGGTGATGTAGGTTTTCCCTACGTACTTGAATAAATGGATCAAAAGTAGCATTCATCCCTTGGATTTAGATAATTAAGCACATAATTGTTTTCTTATATATTATAATTTGGCTTTCTTGATTGAAAGGAGCGATGTAGTGGTGGTAATTTAATTATTCTAATATAATTTTGTTGAAAATCATAATAAATGCTTGCCTTAATGTTTCTTTTTGCATTTAAAGATCTTTATCTCAAACTTCATTTGCAGCTTCGCTTTATAGTATTAGCTCTATTGCATCATTTCATTTATTCTTAATATCTGTTTTAGAATATGAGGTTTATATTTATTTATTCCTACTTAACTTGAGATAAATTGAACAATTTAGAGGTTATTCAATCATAATGATGGATGTCTAATTAATATGTAGTTTTGCAGTAAACAATTTCCTATGATTCGTAAGTCGGTACTGAAAGTATTTAAAAACAGGTAACTCTTGTAAATAGGATTACTTAAATATGGTTGTAGTATTTTTAGCCACTTAAAATATCAAAAATTAAATGATGAGCTCCAAGCTCGAATTATGCATGTTCGAGAAGCAAAATATATGATTGGTAACTTATCATTATTATTCCGTCTATCTCTCAATAGTATTAACTACATAATATAATTATTTGACTTCTGAAATAATGAAAACAAGGAGAAATTAAAAAAGTTTATTAAAAGTACGAAGTAGAGCCTCGTTCACATCGAGCATATTAGTTATCAACGTCTGGTGCATCGAACGATACACGAAGAAACTTTACGACGCGACGCCGCACTCGGATCGCCCGTGCTACGAGCGACCACTGCCGATACAATTCTATCGCGAACGGACTGTTCAATTAATCGGGCCGATTAACGTTGTCTCTCGGACATCAATGGTGCTGGATTAACGGAGGGTGGTGGTGTGGTGTCCTTTTCTGTTGGTCGCAGATTTAGTGCGGCGCCGCGACGTGCGGCGTCGCTAGGCGGGGGGTGCGCCGTCGCTCGTAAAGCATCGGTCGGCACACTCAACTGACGCGCGCCTCGGCGACTACGCGTTGCGTAACTCATCGCGCCATAAACAACGACTTCTCGCCGCACCTGACTGTCGCTCGACCACGTGCGCCTCACGCATTACGTATTGCGCTCATGACTTCAATAAAACGCTGACACGTGACTTGATAGAGTGAAACACAGAACTTAAAACTCTTTAGAACTGTGAGTTTGTGAAGAAGTTATTAGCGAGCGGGATGCCGCTAGCCCGTTTGCCGACGGCGCACGGCGGCCGCTCCGCTTAAGGTAAGGTTTATTGCCGATTTATAGCTCCCGACTCGGTTTAACGGAGCAGAGGGTCGTACACGAGTTTTGTTTGCAAAACAAACTTTTGCGCGGGATCTCGATGATGTTCGCCGCTCATAATGATTGTAGCCTCCGAATCGCTTCAGAATGCCAGCAATAAATAGCCCTACATACATTACGGCAAATAAAATTATATGACTCATATTGACAAATGTTACCCGAAATGTATTATCTAAATCAAAGTATTAAAAACATTTTAGAAGAGCTATTCGATTTGTATGATTGCCAAACAATGATTGTAAACATTTCAATCTATTTCCTAACAGCTGGTAAGACGCTCTCTGAAGAGTGTTAAAACGTATTGTCAAAACCAATGAATTGGCTACTTTTCAATATTAAATAAAATCTATGTTTAAAGTGATTTCAAATAAAAAAAACAACGAAATTGTAACAAAATCTGTACGCGCAATAAGTAAATGTTGTTATGATGTTATTCTTGAACTCTACCATTTTATGTAGATACAACAATGCTTTAAAATGATGAACAATTCTATTTGGCTCTAGGTGCGGAAAGGGTAATAACAAACAAAAATTATCCTTTCTACTCTTTACATAGAGTTCATTCTTCATTTTCATCGGCCTGGAACCCATTGTCAAAGTTCTGGCTACAATTTTAGTTTGTCCTATCATTGAAACATATACAGGCTTATGTAACTATATGTTTTATATTCTTAATTATTTAATTACGAAAAGATGATATAATATCTGCATAAATTTATATCGCAACAGTTTGTATAACTTTACTATTTACATTAATTTAAAAGAGTTTAATTTTTAAAAAATCTAACCCTTATTTACACGATAAACATAATTAAGACCGTAATTTAATTAAAAGTATGTAAATAACATTTCATAATCGTTAATTTTGTTATTAAAACTGTTGCAAAATAATTATGGTCGTTTATTATTTAAACTTATTTCATCTGAATTAAAATAGCTTGTAAAAGGCAGCATCTGAACCTCAATAGACAATACCAAAAAAAAGTAATATTATATCAAACTATTGAAAACTATAGAACATTATCTATAATTATTTCACTGTAATATATACTGAGTATTGTTGAAACGTTGTCAATAGAAAACCTTACATTTTCTATAACAGACTATACTAAGTTCTTACTTAAATCTCATATAATAATTTTAATTAAATTTAAATAAATGTTTATAAAGTAAACTTGAAATACAACTAAACCAATAGTTTAAAACAAGTTAAAACCAATTATTTGATAGGTAAACTGTGTCTATTAAGGAAGCGCGCATACACACTAAGAGGAAGGCAATAAATACATATCAGGATGTTTTTAAATAATTTATGGCCCCGTTTTATCTACTTGCATATTGTAAGTAGACACATTAACTAAAATTAAAAAGATACGAAATAATTGTTTTTCAGTTACCTACACCTACATATGTATTCTAATTAAAATTTAAATTATTTTACCTAACCTTCTGATAATGTATCAGTTTCAACGTATATAAACTGGGGCAATATAAAGTAACTATTTTTTTTATGTATATGAACTTAATAGCATTTTAGTTAAGGAGTTAGCAAATACCATTTCAAATACTGGTTATTTCCTCGCCTGTTTACGTCTAAAGATTCAAAACTGCTTAAAAAATTACATCTGATTCGTAATTATTAACGAATACACTGACACCTCTCCTTGTAAATAGTAGCCACGAAAAAATGACTGCTGTTAGTCCATATTCAGTTGAAAAGATGATAAATTGCGATGATATAAATGAGACAGTGATTCCAAGTGTTCTCTCTTTAGTGTACTCTATTATGCCCTACATAGAGTGCCTCATAACAAGTTTTTTATACAATAGGCTTGTAAGAGTTAATCTAAAGTAGCTTAATTAGATCCAATCCATTCATTCAATTCAATTATTTTTATATAAAATATAATATGAAGGTCATTATTTTGTTCTATTTATATAAGTATATATAGAAATAATGTATGGATTATACTTACCAATCAAGACAAAATTGTAAATTTAAATTGTCGCCTTAAATTAATTTCATTAAATTATGGGAAAAGAGATATGGAAAGATTTCTTCGTTGACAATATTAGAATAATTAGATAATATTGTTAGTAACCATTTAAAGATTCTTGTAATTATATTTACAATTTTGTTTGTTAAATATTTAACACTTAGTTTTTTTTCAAATTAATAATTTTAAATCTCGCTTAGTAACCGCGCATTTCAATAGGTAAATACTTCTTCAAAGCCCGCAATTATACGGGCCGCCATATTGAATTGATAAAAATTCAAGTTCCGGTAACAACTGTACGAAATTTCATTAACTAAATATAAATTTATGTTAAAGTAGTAAATACATCTAGGGAATAATATTATTTAATGAATCAAACATGTTATGCAGTAAATCTGTTAGCTTATTCAGTCAAGTTTTATATTATAGAATCAGCGCACGCGTTTCCATATTTGTCCTCATTTTCTGTATATTTCACATTAATAGCTAGATCTCAATCTATTCTAAATGCCTCATGTTTTACACAGCTGCATACACAAAAATATTTACTAAAATAATAAAACAATTAAAACATAATATGATTGTATTCTTCTACAAAGGCTTGTGGTAAAATTTATTTAATTTACAGATGTATTTATGCCATTGCAGATAAAAGTGCAAAACTTAAAGTATTAAGAATTTATATGAAGCAATACTCTACCCTGTTTTTGTTCTCGATAAATACCATTGGAAATAACAAGATATAATTATACACGAGCAGGTTTCAACAATGTTTCAAACGTTCTTTATAGAGGCCAAAAACAGCTTTGCACCAAGTTGGCAAAAAGATATTTAGGGCAAAAAAGCCGTTTCAAGTTCAAAGTATGCGTTTAAGCCATTCATAGATTTATTCCACTTACACTTTGTATTTTGTCTCCAAAGTTAAATATAACCCCACTGTCCATACAATCGTATCTCTAAATTCAATAAATTTGATAATAGACACCTTGTCATTGATGAAGAAATTAATAACGGAAAATAAAATTTTCACAAAACTTTCTAGTTATATATTTAATTAAAAAAGCTTAAACTAAGCTTTGCCTTTTATATAACAAAGCAAAGCTGTAAGATAAACTTTTTAATTAAACAATATGTTATTATTTTAGACGTATATAATAACAAACAACGATGTGAGTCTGAACTAATAAAAACACCAGTAACAAAGGTCTTCATATTGATCGTGAAATTGTCTCCCTCGGAGTAATAAATTACCATCTTAATAAGTTAATGAGTGATTCCAGTAATACCACGGTTTTTGCGAGGTGAGGTGTGCCACTCTACTTGTTACCGTATATGTTTAAACCGCGCATCTGCCGGTCGAATTTGATTAAAATTCATGTTTATTTATCGCCTATTTATTTCATTTTGTTCTTTTTCCACATTCACACATTAAGATATGCACTAAAAGAAAGTTCACGAAATTTATTAACTTGATAATAACCAGTTTTTAATTAATGTCAACGTGTATTTTATTAACGATTAATGATTATTTTGTTTTTGATTTTATATTTCTAACTATCATTAATGTTTTCTCTTAAACTGTAAAGGTATTTGCATATTTAAATATACACTTAGTATATGACTGCCTGTATACTTTTGTGTGACAGTACATGTACTTTCTAATGTCATTAAATGGAGTAAGGTTCGCTGTCCACCAATGGTTTGTTTATCGTAAGCGCCAAAACCAATGATATTTCGTTCTTAAAAGATTGTTGTAACGGGTGTTTAAGAATCGTACCATCGAGAATAAACACTGTGCTACTTATGACGCTGAGTATAAAAGAAATATGCAATTTTTATGGGTCTCTAAAATATCACCCTGTACTATAAGTACATTCAACGAAACGCGTACCGCCCTATATATAATTCAAATAAAAAACTAAATTCAAAGCTTTATACGTTCTTAAGTACAAGCTCAAGGTGCAATAACTACCTCCCGCGGGTAGAACTTACAAAAATTGACATCTGTTTGTGAAAATGCAAGCGCTCCGAATACACACGATCATATCTACTTGAAATACATCGTTGGAGACAAATTGCAGTCACTTGAAACGTGGCGAGCGATCATCTCGTAACCGCAACAGAATGAGCAAATAGCCGGCCGTAGTTCGTTGAACAGATCGCGGTGAATCCGTCCCACCGGTTCAGTAACAAAACGCAAATTGGCTTATCGCTAGATATCGTGAAGAACCGTAAACCGGACCGTAAAGCACACTTCAGCTTTAAATCCGCATAATTATCGTTTAAGCTATAAATTACACGATGTGGGTGCGCGTTTGAATTCCCATTGGAGCATGCTTGTTACAACATCGATGTCTTAATGTAATATTTATCTATACTCAATTTACGAGATTAAATTGTATTTACTACTCAATAAACTATACGTTAATTATAGTAAAAAATATAGGAATCATAATTAAATTGTTAATAGTTATACCTAAATATATTGCATCGAAAAAAGTATAAAATACTCACCGTGAAAATTCCATTAACATTATTTAAATTCATCGTGAAGTTAATTTAAAAAAGAACTGCACTTAATTAATCGGAATTGGCATTCTGAATAATTTATTTATTTCGATTATCCTTCTCATGTCTGAATACGCACATTTATGTTTTAAACTTATTTAAAGGACCCGACATCATAATTATGATAAGATTGACATATATTACTGATGATCGTAAAAAGTACATAATATTTATTCAATTGTAATATTAAGGGCATATAATAATCGGTCATTTAAACGTTTCATCAAATTTAAAGATGTTTTGACCTGACACTTCGATAATGAATGAGGTGGTCGTAAACGGTAGAATCAAGAGAACATTAACGTCAATAAAAAAGCCATAAACTCTATTAGCAGTCATAAACCTCACCGCATCTGTCCAATGGCTGGTTTCGCGTATAGTTAGTGTTTAATTGTTACTGTAACATCATTAATAATATATATTTTTGCGTATTTCAATTTTTATCCATAGATACGTATTTTTTATTTTGTATATATCTCGCTTTTTATTCATCACAAGTCGAAAAAGCTGTAAATTTTCTTGTCAACCGATAGCGTCTTTTGATAAAGAACACGGAAACGAACTTTTGTTTAAACCCGCTTAAAGAGAGCAATAAATAACTACAAGGTGTTGTAGCGTTGTTCGTCTTTTGACCACATTTCTTCAAAATATTATATGAATTTATTGTTCAATCCATTACCATAATAATTGGTTACCTGCTAAATTACTCAGGTTGGCTAGTTGAGCATTGACAAAGTCATCTTTGTTGCTTTTTTACTGAACTTGTGCAATTTTATTATCACACGACCCCTCACTGATTCTGTCTATTGTCACTAGATTTAAGCGTTCTTTTATTTTAAATTTAACGGACCTTCAAAGAAATTTGTAAACATAACGGGTCTTGTGAGTTGCGTATTTGCATCTTTTCGCTATTTAACATCACAATTGGCGAAAAAAAACATTTTTTTGATGATTTACAACTAGATAATTCTAGTACAGTTTTGTTTTGAGCTCGTATTACTGTTTTAAATCACAAATAAACACATGTTCTTATTTTAAAACATACTTTTGTTATATTTGAGTATTCTTTACAAAGTGTGAAGATGTCCTTTTGTTTTTAAAGTTTTTAATTGCTCCCGTTTCTATTGTACAGATACACTTTTTATTTCTTTACACAAGTTAAAAGAAAAATAATGTTTGTTTTAGATTTGAAATTCATATACTTTTAACAGCATATTGTGTTGTTACTAATATATTTAACTACTTATAACATTGCAACGTAATTTCCTTTCATAAAATTAAAAATTACTACGAATTGTGTAGTAAGCATAAGGAACAATTAGTATGAAATCAAAAATTAGTTTCCACTACACATTAGCTTGGCTAAACATACTCGTACAACAAGAATTTCGCATTAGAACCACTCAATATAAGTAGGTAACTAGGACACATCTATTTGAAAACGATTTTTTTTTTTTAATTCAAAATAAAACCTATTACATTTAATTAAAGAAATTGCAATAGGAAACCTAATGAAATTCCATTTTATTTGATAGCGTTGAAAACCACGCTGCTATATAATCTTTATAATTAAATTTAATAGTATTGAATTATGATTTATTATTACATAAAATATATTACAGAATTTTTATGAAATTCTCCTTAATGAAATGATGACGTCTGTAAATCTAAGTAACTAATCAAGGCGTTATAAAGTTTTATATAAAGTTATTTATGTAATAAAGAAGTTGCTCGCTAGTCCGTCGAAGCTGTGGTATGACTTGAAAATTGTAATATTTCAAAATTACTCAGGAGTCGCGTTCGCTTGAGTAATGCGATAAGTTTAGGGGTGTTTCCAACCCCGCGTGCGTGCCCCGAACGGCTTCTTAAACCTTAACTTCTGTTTCTAAAACATTCACTTATTGTTGCTTTATTAACATTGATATGATAAGGGTTAATTTTATGCGATATATGGCTAAATAAAAGTAACTATTACCGTAAACTAAAATAAGACAAATCCAAAGAGAATGCTCATTTTATATGTCTAGCATAGTAGCATAGATTGGACTAATACTTAATAGTATATTTTTTTTACACAAGGTTGTTTATTTTGTTCTCTCGCGATTAGCATTTGTTATATCTGATGCTAAATACATTACGGATCTTGTAACAACAACGATAATTATTTTTAATCAAAACTAACACTAACTACTAACATCTCAACATTTTCTTTATTCATTCAAGGCTGAACAATAAGTATGCTTAATTATTAAAAAAAACACCAACGTACTTTCCCATATTTAATTGAACGAATCCGTTCACGATTTCGTTTTCAATGGTCTAAGGTCTGAGACCGTTTCATTTCATATACTTTAATAAAGTATATTCTGGAGGCCGCACGTGGACAGGGCCATGTGACAAACCGGTCTTGAGCAAGCCTAGTAACCTCTAAACGACTCCGTACGTGAGTTAAGGATTCCTCAATTCACTTTTAAACCCCTTTCGTAACGCTATGCGTGGGAATATGAAAATCATGAGGAAATTATTCCTTTACGCAAGTGTTAATGACCTAGAAAAACGCTTGTATTAACCGTTAACAGCCGTGTTTATTTTCGCTTCACTTAAAATGGATTTTAATGAAATAAAATGTCTTAACCTGCTTAGTTAATTGATAGAAAGGTGCTTTTTTAAAGAACATTTATTTCACTTAAAAACCATATACAAATTAACATTTTACTAATATAAAATCATAGCTTTTTAATTGAAGATTTGATCAGTAATATATTTTTTGTTAATTTTGATGCTCGGGTGTTCGGTAAAATTGCCTTAAAAACCAAATTAAATCAATAGAATGGGATAATATTTAAGAATTGAGTTACTGTTACAAATCATTCAAAACCTCTTGAAGAACAATATTTAACTTTGTTAATTTTCTGCGTCTTCTATATGTCAATCTACTTTTATTAAATGACATTTTATCACCTTCATTAGAGATTACCTAAATGATTATTATTAGTAGTTTGGTATAAAACGTTGTATATGTATTCTTATGATTTTCTAACGAAAAACACCCGTTTGGAATTTATGTATTAACTCTTTCTCGCCCACGGTTTCTCTCACATTCATTTTAATTTTGTCATCCACTTATTAATGTTATTCTTTTTATTTTTTTTTCTTTTTGGCTAAATGAATTAAATATACAGACATGCGATATCTATTCTATATGTATACTCGTAGACTTATAGCGAGTCTGGTAAACTGAAAAAGTCGGAGAAGTTTACCGATCATTAGTTTCTATATTTTTTGCTTCAAATTTTAATAAATCATATAAATTATTTTTTTATGTAATTTAAATTCAAATGTATATTGTTTTGTCATTCCACTTTTGTATTCTTGCAGCCATTTATAACAGCATGTTGAGTTATGAAACAAGGAGCTTAGACAAGGAATTTTGTGTAGGTATCAAACTTGAATTATTATGGTACTGTGGGTATTATAACAAGACAAACAAGTTTATTAAGACGTTTCAATTTGGGCGATATTTTATTGCGAACGATTAAATCACAACGGTTTTAGATAGCAATGTTACATTATATATTAAATTGACATCATATCGTAACATATACGCGCGATAATGATAATACGAGACACTTCGAAAAATAAGCCTGAATCCATTCTTGCATATTCGGTTTATTATTTCTTCTGCAGTTTGAAAACTATAAATAAATCAATTGCTATATGTAAATTTTTGGCTTTTAAAAATCATAATAGTTCAATAAAATTATTAATGAATCTTTATATAATCTTCAAAATTATAATCAAGGAGTGAAAATATCTATGAGGTTGGTTTTTGTGTATCGTTAAATTTTCAGAAATTTAACATCAAGTTAAATTCTAACTTGCTTGCTCCGGAACAAAATTCGTATAAGCAGCTTGAGTTTTAATTGAAATCCCTCGCTAAGTGCACAGAAACCACACCTGCAAAACTTTGTGCCTACAACTACGTCTTGAAACTTGAAGAATTCACTCCGAGCCACTCGCCTCGTCTCGTTAGACCTTCGCTCTCCGCAAAACCTCCTTTTATTTATGATCTTACTTTGTTACATTTGCGGACAACTTTCTGTATTTTTAAGGAAATTTTTGACTTTCATAAATTAGGTGCTTGTATCAGGTGTTACGTCCTATTTTTTATATGAAAACACAAGGTAAATGAATATTTAATGCGGTTTTATTAGCTTCACTTATAACTGACAAACAGAAGCAGTATTTAATTATTTTCTAAGTGCTGTATACAAGCGATGGTTTGTACCTATAAGAAATGTGAATGACGATACTATAGTTGTATAGTGTAGGTAGATATCTTGGAGTTGATCTGACAACGAAGCCAAGATCTGAAGCTATAGCTTGACTTTTAAATTCTATAATGTTAATGATGATGAGTAAACAATGTTTAATAACCAATAATTTAATTGAAGTTATCAAGAAACACGTTTATAAGTGAAGCATACCGTTTAAAATACCTTAGTAAATTAAAAAAAAATTGTAAGTACACATCACTTTCTAGAATTTGCAACACGCAATTGAAAGGTGTCGGAAAAACGCTGGTAATTCTATGAAAATGCAGCTCAACGAAGAAACCTGCTTTGGAATGCCACATGCCGTCTCATATCAATATCGATAATATTGCGTCACAAATGAAATTAATCTTTCCTGCTATAGTATTAATGTATATTTTTAAATAACGGACAAATTGCTGTTACGTTATTACGTTATGTTTCCTTAATTGTTTCAAGTTTTTGTTAGAGCAAGGTGCGGATATAGTTACCGGGGCACGTAATAAACGACTCATGCTGATTTATTAATATAGGTGGTCCGAGTAGAACTTGAATCTATGTGCTCTGAACCTTGATAAATACTTTAATAGTTGCTGTACGTGGAAAGTGTGATCAGTTTTGTTACATTCATTGCTTTACGACAATCTAGAAGACATCCGTTACGTTCTTTTACACCAATGAACTATTCAAGCATTTGCCTCTAAATTCCTTCACAATATGGTGCATGACGGATGTCAAAATTGGACTGAACTTATTTGGAAATTTGCAATAATGGGAAATATACAAAACAATTTGTTTCGAGTCCGTATGGTTAGACCAGTCGCGTCATCAATAAAAATCTATTAGTGGGACCCAAAAATATATTTGCTTTTACTTAATTGTGTGACATGTCTACTCTACGAGATATTACGATATTAGCGTGGTGTCAATAATATTATAATATAAACAAAAAAAGATTGAAATCTTTATGATTAAACGTTTTCTAATAAATGCGTTCTAGTATGGCACAAAACGAAGGTCCTCCTGCATAATGCACGTTATCTATCTAGGCATCAGGCAAACATTGAACCCATACTCTATACCAGCTTTTAACCTCGCTCTTTACAAATAATAATTACACGTATCACGCGGAGCTTATTATTGAGCTTATGTAGAGCTTTAACATGATAAATACTTGTTACACTTACATGTCAAAATAGTAATAATACAATACGATTATGTACTAGAAAGTCATACTTAATCATAAATCTAGATCGGTATGTTGATATTTTATGAAACGCGTTTAGTTTGTAATATTTATGCTAACATTGCTCATTGCAACTAATGAAGATATGTTCAATTATCTCAATAGTGTAATTCTTTTGATATATAAAACTCTTCGAAAAGCAATCCAATTTTTTTTATCAAAACATTGCATTTCATAAATAATTTTAGCTTAGTTTTTAATACTTAACCTTTAATGACATAATTTTACATATTATATTAAATTCATTTATTTAATGGTATACTTATGTATACTATAACTTCGAAGAAGTAGGAAATCCATTAGTTTTAGGCTTTAATACTATGTTAACCTAATTTCTACAAATAATTTTAAAAAGAGCGATGGAAATTGTTTTAAAGGACATATCGAATGGAAATTATAGATTAATTAATCACGTTTATATGCTTCCATTTTGGTATAGGGATTTTTCTTTTCGTAGTATTGCTAAAGATGTAACAAACATACAACTGTTCTATATAATATTAACTAGATAATCATCGAATCTGTCAACCTGCAATAACTCGTCACAACAACGATGTAATAGGTTTTAAATTTGTTATAATTAAATGTAGTATGCATGAAATTATAATGATCTAGCAGTAAATAATATAAATGAAGGCTTCCGTAGTGTTTAAGCCGCAGTTAGCAACAAAGATTGCCAACGATCTTCGCCTCTACACTATAAATCTTCCCATCACATAGGACCACCTAATTAATTACGCCGCCGGCTAAAATTGTTCACGCCGTTCTGACTATCCTTAAGTACCTTCTGGAATGTAGTATATTAATGGCTCATGAACTCCTAATGAGATTGTATCACAATTTTTTATTCACTCGATTGTATTAACTAAACACAATATTATCAATAAACAAGATAATTTTTATTTTAACTGATTTCATGAGTGCAGTGTAGCTGGATTCTGATAATTTAAATATCGAATCTTGATGTTTTGAGATTATAATTTAAGTGTACTTTAAGAAAAACTGAAAAAAGGAAGGCTCTAAACTCCTGACTCTTTGAACACATCGAGTACACGTTATCTAAATATTATGTCATCTCTATTTTTTAGTTATAAAAACTATGAAATGTTAGGAGAAATTATTTCATCATCTTCTACTAATTGAAGCAAAAGTTGATCAGTGTCTACTATGAAATCATTAGCGGATCATTTGTGTGCTTTACTGGCATAAAGATTAAATATTAATTCTTGAAGCTACAGTACATAAGGATCAAATTATGATATTGAGTTAATTTCATCTACACTTAGGATTAGTGAAGATTGCGATCATCTTACTTATTAAAAAATATTCTATATGAATTAAAGAAGTATATACTTATTTACAAATAAGGTTAAACATTAATATACATCAATATACGACATTTGAAACTGACATATATTTATATAATTTTATTCTAGAATATTTTAGAACTATACTGACTTTGTAAGCTTCCCACGTGACATTTTGTAAGGAATTTTTATGATAACTAAACAAGCTAGTTTTATTATGAATCATCAAGTCTAGTATTTATCATATAATGATTCACTTCATATGACATTATAGTTGAAGCTACGAGATACTGTACGTATATATAGAATGCCGTTTTGGAAAATTTTCCGTACACAATCTGGCTTCAGAACACAGAACACTTTACAGAAGTATGGTAAAATAATTTCAAGATTATCAAAAGAATTTTGTTTTTCTAAATAAACGTTTTTCATACTCATAATTGATAGAAATCATTAATTTTTCCGTTATGTGCTGGCGTCCTATTTTTATTTCCAGCAATCGGAAATTCATAGACCAAAGTCGGAACGGGTATTTCAGCATTTCACGACTTTTCCATCTACCAAAAGATAAAGTACCATAAATTTTAATTTGCTTCATAATAATTATACAGCTACAAAGTGTGGCGTGACAAAAAATACTTCAATAATATTATCATCATTTAAGTATACAAAGCCTTAATTGAAGATTTCAATGCGGTGCTGTGACGTGTCATTGAATTGTTTTTTAATTTGTGCTGGATCGCCTTTAATCCATCAATCAAGCGTGTAACTGTTCGATTTCATTGCACGCGTCCATTCTCCTTCAATATCAGGTTTTAACTTTTTAGATTTCGTACAAGTCGGTTTCTAAACGGTTTAATGAATATTTATTTGTGCCATATATTTTTTATCAACACCATTTTTACAATAATAATGCATACGCTAGCCGGTTATGTGGGACTTGCACTTCTATAATTATTTGCTGACGAGGCATATAGGCGAGAGCCTCTGAGAAGACTTTGAGATTTTATTAATACCCGCTACAGTCTCCCTGACTTACCGACATTTTCACCGTCCTCAAGGTGACGGGATCGCGGTTGCCAAACTACCATGGCCAACATAGACGTAAGTACTAAGAGGTTTGCTATAACGTTAATTTTTTTAAGAAGATACTCTATTCTCATTGACGATTCAAGAGAAAATACTTTATCTTTCTCTTAAATAAACTGCGATCCCATAGACAAATGTGTCAAAAAAATAACGTCCTTCCTTTTTGCTCTGGTTTTACAATTGTGCATCATTGGCTGGGCACAGAAGAACACTTAATTGCCTTAAAATAAAAATTATACCTATATGAAATAGACACAGAATTATATGTTATCTATGCATCGCTACTCGATACGGAAATTAACTTTCAAATCAAAGGACGATAATACATTCACATACCAAAATTATATTAAGTAAAAGGTATTTTAGAAGTCATAAAGATTAATAGCAATAAATGTATTAGATGAGTGCGTCCGTCTTCGTTTGCAGTCACATCAGAGTGACATAAAGACGACGATGATTTATGCATTTACATCTAATTAGGCGCGCGCGCAGCCTTATTCTATGTAAATTTGAACCGCCCTACTGAATGAATGATGACAGACATTGCTCTCTTAACTACTATTTATATTATTCTTATAAATAATCACCCAATAGGTAGTTATTATTATTGAAAACAAAATGATTTAATTGAATTGATATATCAGCATTACCATAAGGTCCTAAATTTAAAGTGTTTATTAATTTTTGTTAATATTCCGTGAGTAAGAAAAATATCACGTTTGCAAACTTCATCTCATGAAATCCCTGTACCGAGATATCCACATAACGTCTACAGCTCTCGGACAGAGTCTGGAAATCGATGTTTTCCCTCGAGACGTACCGTGCAATACTACAGTTTGAGGCGAAATCGTTCCGTGGTACAGGGACCGAGGACGAGTAATGTTATGAGCAAGCCATTATTGTCTCGGCCCATACCGTAAAACATTACGCAGTCGTATAAACTCAATGGATATACAAAGAGTTGCCAAAATTGATGATAAAATTATATTTCGTAACTAATATCTATATTGCTATCTTTGTGGTTAAGTAGAAGTATTGTGCTTAGCACAAGTAGTCTCAAGTTCAAAACCTAGGATAAATATGATAAAAAATGCGTTTCTATTTGCTCGGGACCCGATCTTCATCTTTATCTTCAATTAATTCCTTTTGATGCAAAGAAAAATCTAAAATATTTTTTATTAGTTAACTTTTCAAGAGATTATTAATCAATTCTTACAAGTGTCTGCTACGTTTTTTTATGATTTTTATTATAATTTTATTTGATATATTACTTAAAAACTCGATTCTAAAACATAAAAGCATAAATAGATTAACTGTTTTATTTTTTAAATTAAGAAGCAGTTACAAAGTGTTATAATAAATTTACGATCTCAAGACATATGTTAACTGTCAAAACAATTTCCTTTTATTTTCACTGAAAACGCATTAACAGCTCTATATAGATACAAAACTTTTAAGGTCGAATAGATGGGCCTCTAACAAAATGATTCTAAAAGCAATAAAATAGTTATCAATAAGTTTCCTTCATCAATAAATCAGAAGCATAAGGACTTGACAATATTTTCTTTGCTGTAGTTTTCACTTTCAAGGATATTTAAGAATATAGAAGATAATTAATTAAAAAATTTAAATTTACATCGCACAAATATTTTCATTTTTCAATAGACAAAAAGCGATTTGCTTTAAACTGTTTCATAAATTTAGTAGAATTTATTTAAACCTAGCGGCTACCTACGGTTTCACTCGTGGCGCAATATATAAATTATAGCCAAATATTCTGCTATACTAGTTATATTTCTATAATTTTATTAAATTCCGTTCAGTAGACTTTGCGTGCAAAAGTAAGAAACATCCATAAATACAGACTTACGCGCTTATAATATTATAAGCTTATATATGAGTAAATTAATATATAATAAAGTAACAATTTAAATAATGGTTTATTTGATACCGTGACGTTGTTGAGGCTGCCTGAATAGTGTTGGGATCAATTTCGTGACGAATAAAACATTTTTGAATGAAAAATATTTGTTCAATTTAAAATCTAAGCAATAAAAATTTTACATCCAATAATACATAAGCGACAATTGTCACGTCTGTCCAAGTTGACAGGCACGAAATCGCCAAACACAAAGCCAGCGTCAACATAAACTAACATCCGGCGAACGGTGATGTATCGCAGCCGCAGAACTATGGAAACAAATCTCTCTCCAATATAATTTACGAGCGCAATATGCCTGCAGGCAAAACAGACAAACAGAACGAAAATAACCGCGAGCCGCGATAAAAGATGTCGCCACACGCTTTAAAGATAGACTAGTGTATTAGAAATAGGAGAACAAGAGGAAAGCCACCGCCTTCCGCCAATCGGCGCGTGCACCTAATGATAGGTTTGGTTCGTACGAAGCAACATTTGTACGTATTCATGTATTTATTTTTACACCTGAGCGACGATGTGATTTAGATGATTCTTTTAATTATAATTTTCATTATCGGCTATTTGTTATGAGTCAATTTACGTAGTTGATTTTGTCTTTGATTATCGTTGCATTGACGAGTGCAAACCCGTTCAGGAGCGTTTCATTTTTCTCTCACTGCGAACAGTTACAATACTGACAAGGAATTAAATTGATAGGAATTTAACAATCGGCCAAAGCAATTATCACGACATTTAGTCGAATTTCATTTTAACGTGACTCATAAGGAAACAAATTAAATGGCCACTGTGTTCGTTGTCCACACTAGGGTTGGCAGCGCGATAAAATGCTTCGAATTGCCTGCTGCCTATCTTCATTCCTGGCTCGATTATTTAAAAAAAGAACGCCCGATGTGTTAGTGTTATGTCCTTGTCGCACGTGATTTTGTGAATATATCTGTCCTTGTCTTTGGGTAGCGGCTGCGTCCGCGCCGCCCGCCGATAGCCCCGGAATGCGCCGGCTGACTTCAGTCGAACGATGCTCATAGACAATTTAAATTGGAGAAATTGGTAACTGGGTACTTCCAAGAACTGGTAATAACGGACAAATGTCGACGTATGTAGATAACGCATTCGCTCGATAATGTATTAGCTGTAGCACTGTCGATATAGGTACATTAATATTTATTCAACTCATGCATAAAATATAAGAACAGATCGAAACATCAGTGCGCGTCATTTTATGGGAAAATTCATTATATAAATAAGATTAGTTATCTTATTAATCGTAATGAAAATTATCTTTTTAATGAATATTAAAAGCTTAGGTACGAACCAAAAAGGTTTCCAATAAATGTGTTGATTTTATAAGCTTTAATTTACTTTGATAAGATTAGCAAAATACAGTTAATACGTAAGAAATAATCATTCGAATACTCCATATCGTATATATTATTACACAGAATATTATAATTATAGGTCAAAAGACAAAAAGTTGGAATGTTCAAAAAGTATCCTTAAGTAAAGCGTTTATTCCCCGAGAAAATTTTCAAGTAGTCTTGAGCGCTGTATTAAGGGTAGCATAATAAGGCTTTTTGGATTAGGTGTAGCGCTCTTGAGTGAGAATAAACCCGGGGGAAATCCTAGCGCGCAGCTTTCCTTCTAATTTATTACTCCTTCAACGGCCACCGGCCTTTGTATTGGATGCTGGAAACGTGAAGCATATTTTTAGATGGATTAACACGACGTTACATTGTAATTAATACATTAAGATTACTTTTATGCCCAGGTACGGTTTTAGAGAATGACATGATGTTCTCCAGTTAATTAACATTAAACAATATGAATTGTAATCTAATTATTTATAACTGTAAAAATTAGTAAAAAAACAAGTATTTTTCGTGAAAGAATCTCTTAGATTTGTTATTTTTATTACACATATATCAATACTTAGCTGAAAGCATTTGAACTATATGAAAATAAATTAAGATCAAGGTTACTCGATCGGTGAGATTCTTACGGGGCCATAAATTAACTTTACATAAACAATCAACGCATCTTCTTATACTAACTGAAAAGTGGGAGATAAAACAAATAATTTGGAGTGAAGCCATCGAAAGCAAAGACACGTGATCTATTAGTGTCTTACGAATGAGTAAATAAAGAGTTCTTAAATTAAGTGAATACATTCGATGCTCTCGTATTTAGCCCTTGAGTTAAGATGGATGTCCGTCAATATTGATTTATGCACACTTTCTGAACGTGAAGTTATAATGGGATATAACAGACGTTTGTTTGCTTCAGATCTTCTTATCTGTTTGCATATACAAATATGAAATAAATATAAATATTATATTTTATGTCATTTATATTTAATAAGCGTTCATAGTCTCGCTATATTCATTAGAACTTAAGTCTTGGACTCGTATTTTTCGTCCATAAAATATATGAATAATCACTAAGACTTTACAATAGATTAATAATTAATTAAATATTTGTGGACGAGATCACATTTACACATTGAAAATGCAAAACTATAAAACAGCATAAATTCATTAATTCTAATTGTTATCTACACTAAAATATTTCGAATACTTTTAAAAATAAAGCAGTTCTTTAATTTCCTGATATGTCTAAAGGCGAGAAAAGTAAATTTTCCACCTAAGCACATGGATTTAAATATATTATAATTTTAGCTTTTGATATATATAATGAACAATGTCTCGAATCTTAAATAGCATTGCGCATTGCGAATATGCGGATATTTTTCCCTGATGCGGTATTCCGATAACTACCCATACCTCCCGTCTAATAGTCGGTAGTGAATTAGTACTCACACATTTGTAGTGGAGACACTTCATTATGGGGGCAGGACATAAATCAGGACTTCTAATATTAAACATGCCTTGGTGAGGCAAATTGCGAGCCTGTCTGCGACCGGTTACCGTAGCCAAACCGATGAAGTGCTAATATATTTGTGACCACTAAAAATGTATGATGTGCGAAATGAAGTATAAATTTTGTATGTAATAAAAGCGTCAATTTGTTTTATGAACTCGACTTTAAAGCAATAACAGTGTTGCTCTATCATTGTTTTCTCGTGAATAACAAGTTGTAATAATTATTTGTTATATAGCAAAGAAAATAATTTATTTTTGATATCACATCCACTTTTTATCGCCCCTTCCATATAATTTCATTTAGAACCATCATTTAAATGAGATAATAAATAAATGTTTTATGTATTAATTTTTTTGAACACCGCGAGATAAATTTGCGAACCCCTCAGAGATTCTTACTAATGTGATTTTAATGTACCCACTTGAAATGTCTTCACCTATTTTGTGTAATCTGTTTGGTAAATTTGGTTAAAGTCAAGCTTTTATATCATTTCGTATCCAGCGACAAACTTACATAATGTAAATTTAATTTAAACCTCGATACATTTTTTAGGCTACCTTTTTTTAAGTAAGGACAATACTAGGATATATTTTGACGGGTTATCATCCTATGGACATTATTTTTCGATATTTAATTTCAAGCGATTACAAATAAATTTTTAGTTTAATTTATATTTTAAATTTACGCTTGTATTTAAATGTCGCTAAAAATGTATTTTTAAGATTTTTAAAATGAATCTGAGGATTTATTTCGAAAGAACACAAGATACGATAACCGTCTGCAAAATAGTAATGCTAGTCAAATCTAAGATATTATTAAAAATGTTTTATATTTGTGAACTGAACTCAGTAGGTAAAAAGTGAATATTTTTTATCTTTTTATGACGTTATCATTGCTATTTGTTAGTGTTTAGGACAGGGGTGTGCCGGGACTGATTTTTGACCCACACCCTTGCCAAGTAAAATTAGATAACATCCAAATAGCTTCGGAGTTGATCATGTCGTTTAATAAGTTGATTTTAGTATCGTCTTTAATATTGATATCCTAACATATTTTCATTACATATACATTTTATATAAGACATTTTTTTCCGCCGGTCATGAACTACTATTCTAAGGAAGAAAAGCCGTGAAGCGAAAAGAACCTAGTAGTAGTACGAGAGCGTTTTATTAAATAAATAATAATGTATCGAATTATTAACTACCACCTCGTAAACCGATTCCTTATTTCCATCTTATAAATAACACTTATTGTATCGGAACGTATGAACTTATTTCAAGCTAGACTAGAAAAGGCAACTGAAAAATCACAATTTTATTCCTAATCCTCAATAAAACGGTGTTTCCGAACAATATTGTCTTGGAGTACGTCAAGTTATTCCACTTAATCGGATGGTTGAACGTATTTCAAATGGATCGGAAAATGTTAGGATGTATGAAATTATTTTTGTCGCGACGCCTTCCCGTGGCGTAGACTTTTATTTGCCAGTGAATCAACACCCTACTGATATATTGGTGTATTTTCGACGCATGTTCTCTATTACACATTTTTCTGTGAGTGCATTGTTTCAGTAAATTGCTTTTCTGTAATTAGATTTGCGATAAAAACGTTAGAAAGTAACGTGTTAATGTGAATTAATGTTTAGACGCTATTTTTATCAAATTACTTTTATGTATATATATAATATTATCTAGCTTTTATTTTTTTTATACATAACTTAATTTTAGTTGTTATCTAGTAAGTGATATATGTAAATAATTACAGGTACAAAATATTTTTTTAAGAATAGATACACTTGTACCTATGTAATGCTTTCAGCTTTCATAAAATTTAAATACGATTTATTAGATTGTTTACGCAAATATTTCAATGTGAAATGTTTTACACCATTAAAAAATGGAAGGTAGCCGTCGGTTTTCGTTCTCAGAACTTTGGGTAACTTCACTTAGACGTGGGCACTTACACATTAAAACTTTCACGAGGTAATTGAGAAGTTCCTTTGCTACCTGAGATATGATTCACGTAATACTTAGATTTATCAATTAGACATTATAAACTGTTAATCGTCTATATTATCAATAAATATTCTCACTTTAACACTCTATTATAAGCTAACTAAAAAAACACAATTTAATTTTGGTTCTTACATTAAATAAGCTGCAAAACATAAAACAAGAGGATAGTCATTCAAAATTTACATACTTTGCCTTTTTCCCGTAGTTCCTGGTAGTGACTACGGTTTTCCGCTTACTATAATACAACTACAAGTATTGAGATAAAAATTGCTTCCCAAGATAAGATTACATCAGTCGTTAATTGCAAATGGAGCTTATAATAGCATATTAAAAATATAATATGACCGAAAAATAAGTCGTAAAAATATTATCTCTTAAAACGCAATATCAGTTACGTGTAAATACAATGAGTATTTCTAATAAAATCTGGCACGCATGGCCTGCAATACATGATGGGATTTTGGCTCTTTGTCAAGTCCATTACTGCTTCTAATTTTCTATCTAATTCATTGTTGTATTAAGTGATTTTTATATGTGATACAATTAGTATAAGTTTCTCTGCCAAACAGATCTACGAGCACCGCTTATCAAATAAAAAAAACAACAATGATTACAGATTTGATAAAATTGACAGGATATGATATAAATAAAGATTTAAATCTTTTATTAATAAAAATATCACATTTTTACTTCGACTTTGTCTCTGCATTAAATTCCAAATTTCAGTATAATATTTCAATTTATCTTTTGAAATCTTCATCATAACAACTCCAATGTTTACTGCAAAATGTAATAAGACGAAAGTTAGCCTAGAAATGCTGTATACTGAAACTTAAACTATAAGGTCAGATTATAGTATGACAACAGATAAAAAATCCTGTTTGTCTACTTTATAGTTTAGAACGACCTCTTTGTTTTACATTATAATCTGACACAAGCTTAAAATATTCGCGTATTGATCCAAATACTATTCCCTGCACATAACTCAAGCGGGAACTTAAAACAGTGTCTAACATAACACATGGTGCAGACACATAGTTGTAGAAAGCAATAATTTATCCCTCCTCATCCCGACTATTCCCTTGGCTCCATACATCTATGTAACAGGATCACACGCATATAAACTCTTTACTAGAACTGCGTAGCTACCATGTACTGTTTTGCATGTCTCTTTGAGATTTTCGATTTAAAAAATTTCATTAATCTCAAATGGTATCTTTTCTGTGTCATTGAATGTTTTAACTGCGCTTATATGTTATTATTGATAATTATACTTATGGATTTATTTATATAAAAATCAAACTTCGATGCTGAGAATATACTGGCTGTATAATAGAAGTCAATCCTTCGCAGTTTGCATAAATTGCTTTTACGAAAGATCTGATAAGTTAAATCCACCATATTATTGCCTAAAGTACTTATTCTAAAATCGAATACGCGGTTCTTGTTTCTCTATGAGTTAGCGTATATGCCCTTCTAGTTCCCGATAACCCCATAACTCTACCAAATATGAAAGTTACTCGCGAACAGCACACGCGTTGCACAATATATCACGTTTTGATTCGGCCGCACCATAAACAATACAATATATCAATGTACCAAGCACACGGTGGCGAAAGGGCGTAATGTTATATAGATATTTATTATTATATCAAGCTTTATAAAGCTGTTCGTTTGAGTTTCAAATGATTAGGATGCTTATTAAAGATTTTTATCGATCGATTAATTCTTAAAAATAGTGTTTATATTCATTCAGATTTATTGGAACTTCAAATTATTGAGATTTTATTATAATTAACATTTATTTACATATACAAATACGACATAACTTTCCATTTTTCTTAATTCTCGAAACGTTTTTCATAAATAACACAATGAACATTTATTAAAATTTATATTTTTTTTAGTCCAAGACAAAAAGCGTATAAATAAATTTACACTTAATTAAAAAAATTCTAAGAAAAATTATTAATGCTTATAAATTTTGGTATTTAATGAATATTTAATAGTATTTACATACATAATCGGTACCTATATTCATAATAGTAATTTGAAAGGTTTATATGAAAAAAGAGATTTTGATATACCTACACATACTTACAATAAACGCCCCTTCCCGCCTCTCTACACTTTACACGGGTTTGTTTTAAACTTTGATTAATTCAGCGCTTGTATCGTGTTCCCAGTTGATTAGTTCGTTGCTAACATTGCTATCTTTCTATTACAAACTTTTCAAGTAATATAATTAAATATTGTATTTTATTTCAATAACGGCCAACAATATCATAAAGTTTGTATAATAGTGTAAGTTACAGAAAGAACAATGTAATTTTACAAATGTAGACTTCTACGTTAAAGGACTAGTAGATATCTGCTTATTGTAAAACATTTCAAAAAGATCCCAAAAAAAATCTTTACACAAATGCAGTTCGGTGTTTAATATTTTTATCAACAAAATTAGTAATTTCATTTCGTAAAGACTAAAGCTAAGTTAAGAGCAGCTTTTTAACATATTCAGTATGTAGATAACTCGTAGAAGCCACCCAGTCATCAAAACAGCTGACTTGATATCGTTATCTCGCGAATTACATTAATTAGAGGCTTGTCGGTAATTAATATTAATTTAAATCACCTTTACTTCGCAACACTGACTGCGTATCACAGTTAATAAATTTCCTCAGCGCATCGACTGCCCACTGCCTATGGACTTCTGATAAGTCTAAAGAATTCCCTTTTACGCTCTTCACAAAGAAATTTCAACCTTAATGAATATAAAATACGGTTTCTTATCTATGCATTTTATAGTTTGTAATAGTATGCAATGGCTGTGAATATAAGTAAATTAAAATGAAAATTATTGTGATGTTACGCAGTGTTGCGTTAGCCGGAAAAATAAATTAAGTATTTACTTTTTAACAATGAATTTTCTGTATGCATTACATTATTAATTAATAAGCCGAAAGTGAACGAACTTATTTTACTCTTTAGGGTCATGTTAACAAAGATAATTTTTAACTTCGTAATAGTATTTCAGGAATTCTCACAATAGGTGTTCATAAAATGTTATAAATACTTACTGCTCTATAAAATGTATATAATGTCTTAATAAATATAACAATAAAATCTCTCATGTAATACATAATCTAAAAGCATTTGATATAATAAAAATAAACTTCACTTAAAAACCCATAAACGCAAATTTAATTTTTAAATAATACCAAACATACAATTTTTTTTAATGATACACTTAATGCTTTTGTTCTTGGTAAATATATTGTAATTATTTGACTATACTCAACGTCTATAATTAAAAAATAAAATTGGACGCGTCTATTTATAATTCAAATATAATTATTATTTTGTAACGTATATAGTCCAATTTAAAATCTAAATATAGATGAAGGAGATGGTTTTTATGTACCTGCCTATTCAGTAATTATTGAAGAAACCTTACAACTGGTTCCGTAGACGTCAATTAAAGATCATTATAGGTGACCGTTGATTAAAAGTTTTTAGTCACGGACACTTAATTAATTTCCAGAAATGGGAAATAGATAATATACAAACCAACTGAGTAATGTTATCACTCTAATTCGGAATAGCAATAATATAAATAACTTTTATAACTATATCCATACACATGTATTTTATGAACTAAATTAATGTTTAAGAATATACGCGTAATATAATAAATTAATCATGGAACTACCGCAAATAATTTCCAAATAGAAAGGGTTTAATTTATTATTCTCTTGCAGACATATTAAAATAGGAGTCGTTTCATGAAAATTAAATACGGGGTCCATTACACCCCTTTGTCTATGACCACATGTGCTTGGGATATGCAAATTGTGTATCGGATTTCAGACTTTATACCTTTTTGATTAAAAGAGTTATTTATTTACATGTATACATAATTTTATTACATGTAGCAATTTATGTGTCGTAGAATCTTATAACTAGGATCAAATATGATAAATAAATTCAAGTTTATATAAATTTGGATATAAATGAGGTAATCATATTAGTATTCGAATTTTATAAAATACTAGCACCTACTAGATTTCGGCTAGAAAAAGTTTGCATACAGATAACCAAATTAAAAATAAAACTGTTCTATTTGTCTGTGAAAACTAAAAACACTCTAAGAAGGTATCACAAAACCAAATCCGGACCACTTAAGATTCCAAAGATTACATGAATATAACATTAACAAATACCTGTCTAATTCAACAGGCTCGCTGGTCCCACTATTTTTAAAAGCGATTTTCTTTGTTTTATTGTTACGTTGATTCAATTTTATAATGCCGTTTATAAATCGCGGCAAATATTTATGCGGCGGTATAACTCATTCTGTCCGCTGGACACGTTTTGTTTGAACTGAAATTGCATGATAATTTTGATTAGAATCCACTGCCCTTGTTGATGAGCGATGCAAAAACACGATGAAATGTACGACGACGTGATTTGAATAAAACATAATTGTGTAATTATTACATTTTAATACACTTTTTTTGACTAACGAACTACGAAACGTATAATTATTGCGAAACGTATCGTCTGATGGTGTAGTTTTATTTTTCAACTTATATACATATGACACATAAGTATTTTCTTTATATATAGGTTGATATAAATATTAAGTTTGCTGTTCAGTTGTAAATATCTCATACATCGCAAGTCATTACATGCAAAACTATCCTTAGTTTGTGTAACCTTATATGAGAAGTATCATTCAAGTAAGGCTTCTTTTATTGGATCAAAACTCGACCTATTGATTAAACTACTTATATCCTTTGAGAGCTTTAAGTAAATGTGTTGATTGTTCTTACGTCGTAATGAAAAATACGTGTTTTAATGCTTTAATTGATATTTTATTTAAATATCATTACGTTTATTACCTTACACTTTATTACAAAACAGCTTAAACGCAGCCATTAAAATTTTGTTTTAAATGTTATGTAACTAATTAAAAATATTACGAAAACATAAGACATGAGACAACTTGAAAAGTTATCCTTAGTGTTAAAAGAGATTCTAAGGGCTAGATTGGATGACCCTAAAGTAGGTAAAGTGATCGACAATCGCTCCGGTATCTTCAGAACCGCTAAATTGAGGAAACCACTTATCAACCTGGTTGACAAATCTCTGATGGAATCTCACCGCGGGACGATAGCCTAGTTAAATAGATCTGCTAATATAGATAAGGTATGCTAAGAAACAGCTAAAATACATTAAGAAAATGATACTGCGATTCCAAAAAGTCTAGACATTTGCCACATAATATTTAATGCCATGAAAATTAAATTTATAAACGAAACGGAATGTTAAATAATTCTTGTTAGATTCTCCAAAGATATGATTTTAAAAGACTAAAAGTAAACAATGTAATATTTATGCATCTATAAATAAGAAATATTATATACATAACTCAAAATCGTACGAGTCACTAAACCACTGTTGATATAAGGCGAAATCAAAATATGAATTCGTAGTTAAATAATATAAACAGCCGGTGCAATTGGATAATAAAAACTTCATCCCTACACAATATATTCGAGTGGTTAATTATTTTCACCACATAAACCGCAATAGACAATCAAAAACTTTTATTCACTACACTCAGATCATCTTAAACCCTCAACCCTTTCTATTCGGCTCATAAAATTGGCGAAATGTGCAAAAATACGAACATAACGCCATTTGCATAATATTTTGGGCTTTGTTTTTTCATAGAGCTTCGAATTTCAAATGTCACCGCGGAATAGGGGTGTGAAAACATCCATAATGGGGTACGGGGTGTATTAAAAATCGTTTCGCGTCCTTTACATTCTTAAGGTTATGAGTTTTCCGTTCCGCTCTTAAATGCCTCAGTAGGAATACTTCAGTTGCATTCCTTACAGAAGAGTCAATAGACGAAAGAGATCACTACGATTCTAAAACTTGGTAATATATTTCGGGTTTGAGAGACTTCATCATTGGGTTACCAAAACCAAATGGAAGTATATATTTAGTAAAAACTCTTACTGTGATTAACTTGTCGACAAACGATAAAACACAATTTTGCATTATTTTTGCAACATATATCTATACGAAATTATATTTCTTCTACTAGATTAATAGAATCTTAACATGTCTAGCCTAAATGACAAAGTTGAAGTAAAAGCGAAAGTAAATAGCATTGAAACTGGGAAAGTCCTGCAGCTAGAGAATTTAGTAGGCTATACCTGTACGTGAATAGTTTACGTAATCGTATACAAGCTTGATGCTCCTCGCTAACGGTTATACTTGACAAGTGATTTTAAAGATAAACGCTATGCAATACTTTGAGAATTCTAGTCGCTAAGTATTTTCTCGAAAAATTATATAATTTGTTCATATATGACTATTTACATGAATTTCTTAACCAAAATACTCATTAATCGTATTCCGCATGGATTCTTAATGAATGATTATTTCGATGTTCTGTTATATAAAAAAATTGAGACTTAAATAAATTCGAAACCTATGAAGTTGACGGCATATTTGGTAGGTACTACCTACATTTTTTCAAAAAATTTTACGTATCTAATATGCAACCTCACATGGTCCAACTCCAAAAACGAATTCTGAGAACGTTTTAGTGCAGATAGGGTTGTTTGTACAAAACAAAGGCTTTTTATAACTAACAAACCAACAATTCTATCCTAATTACGATTGCCATCTGATGGCGACGATAAAACTTATTGCTATTAGAATATGGAAATGGAGGCGCCTGCTGCAGAGAAAGTGCCTCGAGTGTTTTTAATTTGGCACAAAATTAATGAAGATTCCCTTATTTTATTTTGTGGATCGCGGTATTCGGGACGAACTCTGTTTACTGTACAATTTTGTTATGTTATTATTAAGTTTAATTCGTTTTCGTTTCGCGTACACGAATATAAATCAAGTGTTTGTTTTGAATACTTGGGTGAATCATTTGATTTACAACTTAGCTTTAGGCACTGCGTTCGATTTATATTAATGCGACGCAGCATTTATCAATACATAACATCGCACCCCATAATGGGGATATTTTTACATAGGACCCCTTAGAAAACCAATAAGAACAATAATAAATAACTCTTATCATATTTCGAGTATGCTCCTGGTCGCATCGCGAGAGATCCGAACCAATATATCACCAGGAATTTACGAGGCAAGATACGACAAGAAAATTGCAAGAATGGTGGCGCAATCTATCTTAGTTGGGTCGGCTGAGGGAGGCTGGGGTAGCTCAGAGGCTCTAGGGAGGCAGCGGCGAGGGGTTGAAGGGAAACTTCGAGAGGTTATTAGTCCAAGCATCTGTTGTTGAGCGGGGGCGTGATGAAACTGCTCGGGTACAAGCTAACAAATCTAATTGCTCAGTAGGCGCTCGTGTATAGTGGCGGCTGACAAATGGCCCCTCATGTGGTCGCGCGCTACACGCCGGCAATTTGTTAAACGCACAGGTCACTGCTGTTGATTTAGGATTTTTCTATCTCACAATAGGTATATAAACCTCTATGATACATACTGTACAAAGATGTTGATAACTAAACAAATGTAAATACCTTAAGTTTCATATATAACTTAAAATATATCAACTTTCTGTCACAGAGATGCTTCTTGCAGAATATTCAAAATATCTAGAAATACAATATATCTATAAAAACAATATACGTCTTAAAACATACACTCTTTCTCTTACATGTATTCCAATAGAAGTAGGTATATTAAAC
>JAOSYY010000010.1:2144036-2172122 GCA_025727935.1 Hebomoia glaucippe
TCTATAAAAACAATATACGTCTTAAAACATACACTCTTTCTCTTACATGTATTCCAATAGAAGTAGGTATATTAAACCTTCTTAGTCGCCGTCAAATGATGTTGTAGTTGTTAGAACCTAATTACCATATTCAAAGAAAGCATAATATGAAGTTTACTTAAATTATAGCTCCTGATTAATTAAATAACAATTAAACAAATATATCATTTGAAAATTTAGTCACAATTTGTCTTTTCACTCAGTGGAATCTTTTGTGCAAGAATAGTTGGTAGGGTGGACTGAAATTGAGTGTACTTGTAGTTATAAAGTGAACGATACATAGATATTTGTTTAAAAAATGCATATCTGAATTCTAAATTTGAATTTCCGCTACATGATGTACTCCTACACGTTTATGTTTCAAGGAATAGGTGTAGATTCTTTTATATCGGCACCGCTTGATAACGCAATACGAAAAGTTTAGTTCTACCGTGTAGCTCATACAATCTTTTTATGCTTATCTTTCTGTGATTTATGACTTGTTCGGCGTCCAACAACGGGAAAGAAGGAAGGTATACAAAAGTAATTTATTTTTTAAGTTTGTTTTTCTTGTCTTTCCGTGCGTGTAGTCGCCGGGCAAGCATGTTTTTGAAGTTGGCATTTTTGAGTTGTCGCGTATGATTTATATCTGTACCGCGTGTACTGTGTAGGCGGTGCTTAGTCCGATCGGTATTTCGGGTTAAATAAATAAATCACTAAATAAGCCTTATGTAACGTCACCTCTTTATTGTTCGTGGCAAAGGAATAAATGCATCGTTGGATAAGATTTAAATTAAAATATAAATCTTGTCGTAGGTTATATTTTTCAAACATCACATCTTTCGGTTTATAAAGATTTAAATTAGTTCTTGCAAAATTATTACAAAGTCAGCGCATTAAAGATTTTGAGATTAGGTACATTTAAGAACTTAGATAACTGTAAAGTTTATCAAATATCCATAATTTAGAGCACATTACTCGTTAGCATAATAACAAAGGATAAAAGAATGTTTTAAAAAAAGAACAATGGTTATCGAAATATGACGTTCATACTAATTTTATTTCCTGTTTTCACTAATCATATTCCTTTTGATGTAATGAGTAATGAATCGTAATAGGTGCCATAATGTTTTTTCACACGCTTCCCGATAACTATCTTGATATTCGTTCAATTAGGAGTCTTTACCAGCCGGACGCGCCATTATTCATTATTCATTACACAACGAGGCGACATATCACTGGAATGATTTATAATGTTAACACATTACTTTTTCGACTTAATTAAGATCGTTTATTTTGTCCACAGGTATGCATCTACCAGATTCTCGTGTTTATTTGGGGTGAAAGCCGGCGTAAGTAACTAGTTTAATAAACCGTCATACATTTATGATGTTATGACAACTGTATTCGAGATTGTCATATAAATTTAAAATTGTGGACGTGATAATTAAACATTGTTTTATTTTTTAATTTAAACTGTTATTGTACGTGTAAATTGTAAGTGTTAAACGAGTTTTCTGTGTCAAAAAGTCATATAAATAAACTCGTTAATTAATTCTTTAATTACATGAGAAGTATAATTGCAGAACGTGATATGTATAGAGTTTTTAAGCATTTCTAGTGATGTAACTAATCCATAAAATCAAGAACAGACATCATCTACAGTATTATTCCTTTCTTTATAGCATAATAATGATTTTTTCACATCTAGTTATTTCAAATAAAAACTTACCTATAAATTTTAAACTCCGAATTAAGTCAAAAGTAATGATTTTTTTTGTTTGAAGGTCGTATATTCACTGAATAAAAAAATTTAAACAGTCAATTCAACTATAGAAAGGCTCCAGGCTATGTCCGGCAAAAGTGCATTGCATTATGAAGATTGTGGATCTAGCCAAGCCAAGTAGCGGACTAACGTTCGTTGCCAAAAATCACACGATAAATAATAGAGGGGCAAGCTGCATGCATTATAGCCCTACCTTATCTTAGTGAATTTGAAGCCAAAAATTGTCCATTAAATATGCATTAAAATTACCTGTCTCGAATGAAAAATAAGCGAAATTTACGAGCATTTAAACCGCTTGTTGGTTACGTGACAAATTGCGGCATGTTATAACGAATAAATGTATAATAAGCTTGTATTGAAGATATCTTTGACGCATAATAAGTAGGAATAAGGGACAAACGCAAAACCTTTGAAGCAACGCCTTGTAAATCTCTTATAAACTTGGTCAAAATTAATAAAATAATGTATTCTCTACATTTATTGACCTCAAGTATCATACACTCCGTAAAACCGCGTATCTATAATATCAATAATAGTAGGTACTTTGAAGGTTTTACCCACCATACAGTGACCCTGATAGTTTCCTAATCATTTATTTTGAATCTGTAATAAAAAACTTCTAATAGGCTCATTAAAACTTTACTTAAATATCTACATACGTGCATACAAATTTCTTAATTAAATACTTAAAAATGTTTTCTAAATGTGTTTACATTACTTGAGTATCGACAGAATCTTTTTATAACTTAAATTTAATTAACTACATTCCAATCACACTTGAAAACGGTTATAAAAATTAATTCCCACTTCATGACAAGATATTATCAATTTCAATTATAATAGGAAATGTATTGGAGGTTTTATGTATTCTAAGCAGGCGTTCGGCCCAGCCTCTTCAATTAGATGCGTCGCGGATAATATTGTATAACTGGATTTCTAACAAGTGACCAACTTGTATTATGTCATTTGGGATTTTCCTTTTGGGTGTAAGTGAACTGTTTGTTGTAATATTTATGTAAGCGGTTTTGCTATTCTTACCGAACACATTATCAAAACAGGTTTTTACGGAGCGTATGTAAGTAATATCAGTTGATATGCTCGTATATATTTGAAATAAATTCGTTTGAATAAAATAATCGATCTTGGGTCGTAGTCTTCTTTCTATAATGAGAGTCTCAATATAACGAAAATACAGTATTTAGATACATATACAATGTATGATATTTTCAAAATTAAATGATTATAAGTAAGTATATATTCGAGTTTTCCCATGTCAACTTTACCGGACATGCCTTTCAAAGTGCCAACCTATCAGCCCACTCATTGTCAACATCATTGTCCTTTGGTAACTGCCAAGATTAATACAAGTGAGTGACCCTTACTACGGTATTCAATTTGACATCTCGCACCTTCGCTTCTCTTTTACTATGTCAATATCAAGTGCCTTTTATAAACTAATATATTCTGAGATAATAGTTTAGTTGTATTAAGTGTAAAATCTCTATTTTCAATATTTCACTGTGAGTCGGGTATGAAACTGCTCCAACAAATTCTGCAAGTTGTCTTTTCTTAATAAATACTAAAGTAAAAATAGTTTCAAATCTTAAGTATTTAATTACACTACTAACTAAAAATATTACTGTAGCCAAATATCAAATTGATACTTATAGTTTGCGTGTTTTTTTTAAATTTATGTTTTGTAAAAGCTACGTGTAAAAAATTAATTTTTAATGTAACCGATTTCAACGGCATTATCACTAGTAGTAGGAAGTAAAATTGCTGTACTTCTCGAAAGTGAAATGCAATCGATAACTAATAGTACCGTTTACCTCAAAGCGGCTTGGTGCCAGGGATCGTCGATTGTTATTCACTGGCTCATCGCTGACATCGCGCGCTTACGGCGAATAACCAATGTGGGGAATTTTTAAAAACTAAAAATGACCTCTTGTCTATCTTAATCTAAGATTTAAATATATACTGGACTAGACACTGCAATAGCGAAGAAGTAATCATTTAATAAGCCAGTCAGGCAATAGACAGAATTTTAGTTCCATTACTGATTTCAGTTATACTTATAGATCTATAGAGTATTTTATATTTGTTATAAAAATCATGTATAGTTAATAAAAGTAGGTATATTAAGTTTTACATTTTGAAATTACTTTTTCTTTTGTATGACAATGTAAAAATCCCATATTATTTTCACGCCTATAAGATGAAGTAATAAATACGGTATTTATATCAATTATATACCTACCGCTGGGTTTAAAATATACTGGTATACTGGGTTTATAATATAATGAAAGTTATTATAAATTAGTCATAAACAACATACATTAAACATTTACATTGATCATATACGAAAATTAAATTATATAACTATCTTTATAACGGATTATTTCAAAATGATTTTAGGGACCGCCCGGTAGACGATCGTGTATTCTCCAATGCACATTTCCGATAGCGTAGTATGGAAAAGAGGCTTTGCTTTACCGAAATGTACAGTTACTAAGCTTATAATTTCATTCAATTGATAAATTTATTCCAAACACAGCGTAATCTAGAAGGCAAGTCACAAACCGTCCGCTTTAGTTTCAAGTATTCCCGACTTGTCTTTAGCCCTTCGTATCTACACACTAACATATGAATGAGAGCGTGCTATCGGGTTCAGGACTAACTGACAGATGTATTCGTTCCCATGTTAGAAAACATAAGTGGTGTGACTGTCACATGGCATGCACTTGAATAGATACATCTTGATACAAAGCGATCCCAACAACAGCCTCTTATGCGCCTACATCATACATAAGAATAAATACATCAAACCGTATCGACATTTTAAAATTACAATCGTGACTTTCCACCGTAGACGTTGAAAGCTCACGGCGATGTTTTATTTAAAGTAAAGGCGCGAGATCCATAAATCATTTACTGTCTTTCACTTCGATTGTTCGATTATATTTTAAAGAATAAATTGTAACAGAATACGAGCCTAATTGCACCGGTTCAACTCGATACAGTCTCCGGTTATCGAAGAATACGTTCATCGAATTTTAATAAAAAAAAATCGTGTATATTGAATTCGTAAAAAATAATAACACGTTGTATTATAAAGATGTGAGGGAATTTTGTCTCAATAATTATAATAAGATTGAAACGGTATGCAATTAATCTCATTTGTTCTGCCGCTGTTATTATCATCGGAATTAGGAAGAACTGGTTCAGGTGTCGGTAAGAAGTGGATTTTAGCGTCCTGTTTTAAATCAGATTCAGTGAAGTGCAAAAATTGACGCGATGACAACTGATTATTAATACTGTCGTAAACAACAGGCAAGAAGAAGTAAATTTCAACATAATGTAGGCGTCGCTTTAATTACATTAATACTCTGATATTCGTTTAATATACAATGATATATTTTTTTTACTTTACAATTTTTTTTTAACTATACCTATAATATTATATACGGCGTATAAGTGATAAGTAATACAGGTGACTCGTTTTATGAATTTTAAATCGAAAAATATTGGGTCAATTTAAAAAAAATGTATATTAATAATGACTTTACGATACATGGGTATAATGTCTTCATCAATAACTGATAATTTATGTACAGCACGATCAGTACAAGACGAAATTGCGGCCGCCGGCTCCCCTTTGTAATCAGTGCAGAATTATAAAGGCACTGCAACACCGCAGGGTCTACTCTTCAAGTTACTGAGAAAGTTATATCTCAATGGATTCGATTGGCAATTAATATATTAATACGTCTCTAAAATTATATAAATATATTATATTAAAAATCTTAACATACTAACCGGTTCAACTTTACATACCATTATAACGATTAAAAACAGTACTAAACACCTCATAGTGAAGCATTAACGTCGTCCATAGGGTTAATAAATAGATATAATAATATACATAAAATATCCATAAGATTCAACTAGGTTGTTAAACAGTACATCTGTTCTGATATATTTATACGGGATAGATTGATGTGTATCATTAGCCATAAGATTGAACGTCCTTGTTTACCAAAGATAAACTCTACCACTTGAAATTCGGTGGCTATTTTAAACGAGCTCTTTTATTAGTTTTAAAAAAGGCCGTTAAGATTATACTGTTCTTGAGGGTGAGTAGCTTATTGGTATTTGAAATATGAGGTGGGAGGAATGGCACTCCTTCGAAGTTTTAATAGCTTTTATGGAGTCGTTTGTAAGTGCATGTTTTTTTTTTACCAAAAGACATAGTTGTTAACCATATCTTAAGTGGTGCTTGAAAATTAATTACAAATTATCGGACATTGTAGAAAGTTTGTTAATTTTATTGATAATATCAAGTGATTTAAATGTCACCTTGTTTATTCCTGAAATTAAATGCTAAAAAGGAAAAGCATAAATATATTCTTTTAGGCTATTATAAAAATACATGAATATAATTTATATCTCAAATAACCAAAAACAAAAAAAAGTTTGAAGCTTTCTTTGGCGCTGGAATATCTATCTAAAATAACGCACACTGGAAAAAAGTACGATAATTTTATTTCTGTTTATATAGATTGAAATAATGCAGTGAATAAATACTTACCCTTATTGAATAAAAAAATGCCGTTTAACTTAAGAACGTTAAGAACTCATCTTTGGCATTTTGAAAGTGCAATCTCGTGCAAGATCGCGAGATAAACGGTAAAAATTACTCTGTTTTAAAGCATTTCTCTGGCTGGCGCAGTTTGTCATTTAGTACACCCTTATCGATGCTTCTGCCAGATAGCCCCGTGTTTATGTCGCTTAAATTAAATCGCCTGTGTTGATTATCGTGACAGTACTTTTTATACATTTGCAAAATTTATTTCATTCGAAACTCAGAGTCTTTTGTTTTGTACAATAACACATCGCTCGTGTCTTTTATTTACCGTGCGATCGTTTGTTTAGTTGTTTTGCTCGTAATTTACATGCCTATCGTTGCGGAATAAAAATCGATTCATCCGAACATAAACGTATCGGGCAATAACAGAACATAAATGGTCATGTAACGCCCACGGTGCCGAGCGGCTTGTAATAAAATTATTTTCGCATAAAATTCAATATAAACACCATAAAATTCTATAAAGGCAGCCACGATTTAAGTTAACATCTTCATTAGAGATCGCACGGTCCTCGATTGCGGGAACTCGATGCAATTTTCGAATCGAGTCGAGTTGTACTCGTCTTAGCAATTTGCGTTGTAAAAGTCCTGATTTGTCGGTCTTGCCCACAATACTGGCGCTCGACAATTTCTTAGACAATTCATTGTGTAATTTTCGATTGCGCCCGATTGGCACTCTCGAGGTGCTTAAACTCCACGTTGTAATTGAGGCTTGAGGCTTTTGTAATTTTAAAATTACTCGCTTTGACTTCTTAATATCGTTGAATGTAATAAAATCTGAAAGCAAAAGCGCTATTAAATAAGCACTTCTAAAGCCTAGAAAATCTTTATGATTTTTATTGATAATTTATTATGTACCTCTACTATTTAAACGTTTTATACTGATTTAAACAAGTCTCATAATATATAAAATTATGAGTAAATTGTTTTTATTTGCACCACTACTATTGTATTTCTAATAAAAGTCATAATTGTTCATTTCAAGACATTTATCTGTTAGGTGGTATGATTTATTGTCCACCTTACCAAACCACCACCTAATTCTATTACATTCCAAAAAAAGATGTATTATCCCGGCAGTGGACAGGTAACAAATCTTGTTTTTTTTAAATTACTCATCGTATTCGGGCTATAGACCTTTATCACCACCTACTCGGTATCCCGCGGTTTCTCGCTCCCCAAACCTAAATCTAATACGACACACGTTCTTCTATCTATCTCTGTCTCTCCTATCGCAGTTAGATAGCTTTAAGCTATTGCTATCTCGCACCCCTCTAAAATAGACTGCCCAAGCGCAACGCGCCGTGTCAAAACTTTTGTGTAATGGCTTACGAAATTTTCCCCTACCTCGTGACTTTTTTCAACAGTTCAGCGTGTGGGTTAGGGTCGTAGAGTTGTGTTAGGGAATTATCCTATAGATGTGATATCGTTCTTTTGGAATGGGTTTATGTACGAACCGCGATGCCATCTCGATCGCTAGCCTTCTACTATTATACTATGAACAACAGTGTCAGTTGTAAATAAGAATTTGTATAGACCATACGTATCAAGTGCATGAACATAGGTGTAATCATTAAATATTTAATATACCTTCATTAGTGATCCAATAAGATACTGATTGAACGCAGTGCTGTGTTATAATAATTATTAATTATTGTGTTCTTGTGTTTTCACTAATTCAATTAAGTGGTTATTGACTTATAAGGATTTATGACCATTGTAAGTAATTTATAACTGGTTTATAAGTACGATATTTTTTGCGAATTCTACTTTTAATTGAGACCTAGTTTTGAAATAGAATAGTTTAAATAATATAATTCTCTAGGCTTGTTTATTGAATATTAATCAGTTATTATAATTTATTATGTTATGGTTGGTAGACCGTGTGTTTATTTAATAAGAGTATTATGTTATTGTGGTAGCTTAATATATCTTTATTATTAAGATTCACAAATATGCCTTTAAATAAATCGATACCAATTGAATTAAATGACAAGAAAATAATTCAACAACGAACTAAAGTTGTATAAATAAATTATAAATTTCGGCTCAAGTCAAACTCTTTAAAGATCAACTTGGAATGTATCGAGATAAAAGATGTCATCCGGAATATCGGACCTTCAAGCGAAATATAAGTAAAGATTTTAGCTGGAACACTTTTCTTCTTCAATAAAGAGCTCTGATTCTTGCAGGTTAGAATTGAAGATGTATTAGCAAGCTTAGAAGTCCATTTTGTTTTTTTTCAACCGGATCGGGATAAAACTTTTGACCTAGCGTTGAGAATTCATAATAATATCAAAGTCGCGGCATCCCATACGTTGTTCTCCGAAAGACTTTTTACGATCTAAAATTATTTTTATGTTTTAATTTGTTCCAATCATGTTATTATCCCGAAACTTTTAGGAGGTTTACGCGTAAAAACTGGAATTAAAGGTAGAGTTCTTAGGTAGCTATAATTAAATAAAAATACCTGGGAATTATTCTAACGCTTGACAGCTGTTTAATTATTTTAAAACGATTGGAATCTTAATCAATATAAGTATATAAGAAGCATTTTATGTATATGGTTTAGGTAAATAAAATATAGAATACATTTTTTGTCACAGAGACAGAGCAGGATTCAGAGCTTTTATCACTTTAGGTATTTTTGTCAACGAACTTCCTGAGATAGCGAAGGCTTTCTCAGTCGCGAGGAAATGAAATTCTTATCGTGCCTTTGGAGAAAGAAGCTTACTTCTCAGTTATCCGTACAGGAAATATATAGAGGGGGAACCGCGAGCAATAACCGCCATCTGATTGGTAAAAGGAATCAAGAAAATCTCTGGCTCAATCTAAAAATGTATCGTAGTAAATATTTTAGGGAGAGCAACATTGCACGCTGGAAAATTGATTGTATAAAAGCTAAATAGAAAAGCGTTTTAGGGGAAAATCTTCGTATTTATCAGTTCTTTTTTTTTGTATAATATAACAAGCCTCATTAATACCATATGAAGGTATAAGTAAGTATTCATTAGGATCGAAACTATATAGAACTAAACAATGAATTGGACTTATGCTGAATTAATTAGGTAATTAGGTGGCTACATAATTTAAAGCTTAAAAATATATTGGTAAATAATATTAACATAATTTCCTGACTGCAAGAGAAATTTGCATCGAATTTTGAGTGAAATCGAACAATGGCCGCCTTATATTTTATTATCAATCTTTAACATAACATATAAACAAATGTATCAACATTTTATTATAATTATGCATATTCACGAAGCGGTTTATTCGAAATCACAAAACTCGCTTAAAAACTTTCAACAATGATGTTCTCTTTTTCATTCTGACGCTACACAAAATTTACGATCGGCCGGCCGAACATTGCGTGCCTGATGTTTCTAAAAATGTGTCAACTTTTTTACAAAGTTCTTTCATTTAGTGTCTGGCCTTCCAATGTAGCCTTGTGATATTTTTCTATTGTTCATTTTTTGGTATCTATAGAAATGTCTTTGGTTTAGGGTCATGGAAACAACAGGACGTGTGTTAAGAGTTCCAGACAAGCTTTTGTATGAAACAATTTAAAAGGATACCTTTCGCCGTTATATTCATTTAAACATTGTACATATTTTAGAAAGTACTTCGGAATAAGGTATCTAATAAAAGATGAGCAACACTTATTAAGATTTAAATGTCCAGATTATGTATTTTCTGCGTATATTTTATTCGACATAGCTAAGCTTTTACACTTTGCTCTCGTAACGTATAATAATTTATTTAGCTACAAGAATATTTATATTTTTATAATATATTCATTCACAAAGTAATAATTGGATGATATAAATAAGCTGGACGCCTACGATTCACAACGTTCCGTTCCAAACAAATAAAATTCTAATTCTCATCTAAGTATTCACCGGCTATATTTATCAGTACGCACAAGAGGTATTTTGCATAATAATCCGTTTATTTAAATGTTTAAATCCCCCTTTGAATTAAGAACCGCTAAACGGACATATAAAAGTTACGTTTTTTGTAGAGAGAAATCATATAGTTATTGTGGATATAATTTACAATTTTTATGTAATTTATAAATTATTTTATCAGTTATCATATCGGTATATTGACTTGGTTTTCAAGCAGATATTAAATGATTCACGTGATTCATCGATAAGAATATATTAAAGAATTTATCTTAAAATGAAATGCAGATAAGTATATTTTTGAGTTAGTTAATTTTCTTGTTTTTTCTTTGTTTTAGCAGAATTCTAAATGTCACACTATAATAATTACCGACCTAATATAATTCCGAACAATGAAATAAATGAGAAAATAAAGAATTCCCTAAAGTGTTGACATCTACGTAATAATGTCTCTACTGACATTTATATTCGTTGGAAGAAGAATGCAATTTATTATTTGTTTTTATTACGCTTGATATGAATTTAAGACTTGAATATATCGAGAAATATTTTTTAGACACTCAATTGATAAATTTGCATTAAAGCTAAAGGAAACTAAATGTTTTTTGATTATAACTTTGAATAATATGTCTCCACTGTGGCTTCTAACCTCTATTTTGGTATTTGATTACATACTCGTCGATTCTGTGACAACTTTATGGACCAGACTTAGCAATAAAATTTACGGAAATATAGTCAAATACTGGTGGAAAAAAACACACATAGGTGCTGCCATAAAGAACGCGTGTTGTCACCGCAAATGGAAAAACCAAATTCAGTTGAGAATCATATGCTAATTACGTAAGCCAATAGTTTGTTTTAAAAGACATTCAAGCAGCGTGTTCATATTACTGCTTATTCGAATTTCAAATTTAGAGATGCGTAGGCGCACAAGAATTAGGTGATGTTTAAAAAGATTAAAATCAGTCGCACGCTTGAGTAGGCAGGATGTGATATATCGTTTTATCTAATATAAATTTCGCTTTTCACGTCGAATTTATCTACTAATGAGGCCTCGGGATACCGTTAACATACATTTAGAAATCAATGTCTAAATCAAAGTGACAGTACTTGGTGGTTAGGCAATTCAATTAGATAGAATAAAGTGGATACTTTATGTCAATTAAAATAAATTATTAAAAACTCAATCACAACTCAGGTAGATACCTACTTATTTGCATTAACTTATTATTTCGCCTGACGGTTTTATTGGTAACTATAATATAAACTTCAAATGTATCTATTATCTAGTTATATTGCTTTCATCTCTTAAATACTTACATAATATTTTATATAAAAAGTGCTGAAATCGTCTACAAAAATAAGATTACATGATATGTACAAATTTTTCTTTTAATGTAACAGAGATCAAGGTAAAAATATACAATTATAGTTAAGATTATGCTTATTCATAATCAATATATCAACTTTCCTCAATTTATTTGCAAAGTAATTATTATTGAAACTATGGCCTATTGAGGAATTTATATACTTTTGATCTACCTGAACCTATCTCGCCATGCAATAAGTCCAGGTAAAGACGAGGATGCAGCTGTCCATAGGCTGACAACTTTCAAATTACCCCGCGCACTCCTCGCAAGGGGATGCCCCGCCCATCCCGCCGAAAATTCATTAGTAAAGCTCAACAAATTGCTTTTTAATATATACTTAATTCTGACTTCGCTTATTAAGATACGCGCTTTAATTCGCTTATGAGGTCATGTGTTCTGAGATATAAGAGATATCTTATTTTTTTGTTTTGGATGCCCGTGGCGCGCCCGGCCCTGCCCTAGTCGCGAGTTTTGCCCAACCCTAATTTTAATGGCTGCTATCTCTCCACATCCGGATGTTTAAGCGTTGAACGGGCTTTTTAACTACAATTATTTAATGATTATTAGACTACTTTTAAAAGGTATAATTAATTCTATGACCATTAATTAATTATTAAGCACGTAATATTGCAATAAAATTTAAAAGGTAAGCAATTTCTGTTAATTTATTTAATAAGTTAATACATGATACCTAAATCCTACTTACCATACATTCGGACCTAAGTATTTTTTTTCCAAAAACTTAACTATTAATGAGGTTAGAATATAAGCTCCACAAAATATTAATTATGAAAGAAAAAACAATTTTTAATAAATATCAAATTATGTAAGTACATTGAAATTGTATATTTTCAAATAACCAAATAATCGTTTTATAAAATGTTTACATCTCACATTGTTATAATTTTTACTATTTGTTTAATAAGTATTTATAAACTGAAGAATTATCCAGATAAACCAACGAAGAACCAGACCTTGATAATCTAAATAGCATAAAGTGTTAATCGATTACTTTTTCCGCCATCTTTATTATGATCAATCAACATGCAAGGTAACGTAAGCGTAAGTTTTTTTTCTATGCTCATAGCAACTTCAAAACATGTCAATGGGAATTATAACACCGGAGGCGTAACTAATTGCCGTAATTAAACTGCAATAAATCAGTCATTTATGGGTTGGTTATGTAGAGTAGCCGCATTTATCTATAGTTTTTACTATTTTAAAAAAGTGGGGATGGTCTTTGAATAATTACTATTGTTTTTACATGTTTTCCTATTAAATAAAAAAATAAAGTTGCTTTGCCATAGTTATTTAGCCATACTAGAATCGTTTCGGTTGTTGATATTTTATACAACACAAAGGTTATAAATTATAATGATAAATGTTTGTATTTTAAAAGAATTAGTTTTGATATGGATATAGGTATTTTGCGGTAATACAATTGAAGAATACTTATAACTAGAATACAAGAATGACGTTTCAACCGTAAACGGTACGAACTCTCGAACGTTTTATTTAGGTATTTATATGGCGTTATTTAAGGAATGATTATAACTACGTTACTATGTCTCATATAGTATTAAATTATCTGTTTAACTTGTACTTTAATGAGCATAAATTAATCAAGTCGTAATAAATCAAAAGTAGGTGGCTATAGTAACATCTCTGGTCGTTCAATTACGATGTTACAATTATCTTAATTTCATATAACATCAGAGGGCATGGCATAAAGTGCACTTAAATTACCGAGATAAGAGTGCCATTAAATCTGGTACCTTTTCAGACTAAATTAATTAACCCCACTCGGATCGGATTCGTGTGTTGGAGCGTATTAATACAAACTATAAGTCATCGGAGCTGCACTCGTGGCCAACCCTTCCGCGCAAGCTGATGCATGAATTACGAGTGAATCGGACGGGCCTCATAGACCCCGCCGCGCCGTGTCCGATCAATACAGCTTTTTGTTATATTCAACCCGTAATTGCTGAAAAGTTTTCACGCCGTAGTCCCGGTCACGCGTATTTTATTACTATGAAATTGAATTATTTATGACGCAATGCACGGTGAGCGTCCATTGTGAACGCTTCGCAGCCGCCGCTGAATTTTAATATTGAAATTATGTATTTATACACGCAGGATTGTGCGATTAGTATCGCTACAATCCGGAGCTCGTCACCGAATGACATATCAGCGAGAGAGGCTTAATTGCGACCTCCCTAAAGCCTTATAGGAGATTTATGTATATCCAATCCCGGTCGCCTAATCCCGCTCTTGCCCGGGTCAATTCGACCCCGGAAAAGGTTTTCCCGGTTATTTTCCGTGGAACTTTTAATCCTGCTGAATACCGACATACATCATAGAGGATTAAGAGGTTTAAATTGGAAGTTACCGACGTCCGAAATAAATTTAAATCGGCTGGCAGCCAGTATTGTGATATCGGCACTGATGCTAAATGGGGCCCGATTTTATCCACAAGTAAATCTTATGTAATTTGAGATTAGAACGAACTCAAAAATTTTAAATCTTTAAAAACAAAATGCATTTAAAATGTGTAGTCGTATATATTTTGGAATCGCACCAATATTTCATTCAACTAAAATTATATGAAACTATAACCATAACCATAACCATGTTTGTAAATACTTAGATTTTTAGTATTAGTTACTGTAAAATATATTATTCATTCTTATTTTATTTCGAAAAGGGAATAATATGAATTAACGAAACTTTCCCTTTTCACTTCACGGCAAGATTAAAAGGATATCAATAAGGGCGCAATAAATCATCAAAACCTCTGACTGCGAACGACCCTTTAGAGTGGACACCCTTCTGAAACACCTGACCACCATATTAGGTATTATTTCAAACCCCTATAACGCACAAATCATACCAGATACTCTATTTGTATATATGTACCATTGGTATATCGATTTCTTCTATATACCATTGTATAATATTATTATCGACATATGTGAGGACGAAAACTTGTATGTAGGTATGATAGTAATAATTATTTCATATATGTAATAAGTATAATATGATTTTCTCCCACCTATTCTGGCTGTCTGTCTGTACAGGCTAACCTACAAGAGATTTCAACGACCTCTGTTGCGGTTTTCACAAATGTATTAAAAGATCGTAGCATAGTTTTTGTTTAATTATAAAAAAGATAATCCACATTTAAAAATATTTTCTCTAATTCTTCTATACATATAATAAATCAGAAAGAAACACAGGTGTGTACATTTAATAAATGTAACTATCTAAAAATAATATATTACTAAGACAATTAGTTCGTGGTTGACAAAAACGATAGCAACTCGAGCTAAGCCGCCTGCAACAGCTAGTTTACCAATATCTTTTATGCTTAGCTATGACTTTTAAGGTACCCTACATTATTATTTAATGTTGGAATTAATATAACCTAGATGAATATTATTGAGAATTTCAAAGTTAAAGGACAGTTTAAGATTAATCGTTGTAATATACAAAAATAAGACCCGTTTAACTTCACTATAAATCATCACAAGGCCGTCGATAGTTCAAGACTATATTAAGTATATAAGGATTTACTCTTAACAGACCTGAATTTTGTATATTCTAGTGAATGAACAACGAACAGTTTTTTACCTATGAGAATCAGCTTTATAATATGAATAATTTAATAACTCTTCCGCAATTTAATTTGGTTAAGAGCATTGTCAGTCATTCAAGGGACAAACTTTTTATTGAATATTCTGTGACGTTTCTAAAAAAGAAAATTCGTCTAATGCCATTTGATTAATAACTAACTTCCCAATATATTCGTTAAATATACTTAAAATTATTATTATAAGTAATATAAATATGAATTACGAAAACATATTTAAAGCTTGTTAATCTGTTACAAAGGAAATGAATAAGTTACAATTTATTACATATTATTTATACATAACAAGAATGAAGCGACAATATTCTCAAATAGCAGAGAATTAAGAGGAAGGTAAATCATTAATGAGCGTCTAGCTCATTTGTTCCCGCCAAAATTATTTATGTCCGCTACAACGTGAATGGCTTTTGCCAAGGTGCTTGGATAATGTTTACTCACAGCACTTCATTAGAAATTCCTTATACTAAATTAAACAGTGTATTGAAAACATATCAATATGTGACAATGGTAAAATTTTATGAATGTTTTAGAGTATAATAATACCATAGTGAAGTAATAACAGCACTAAAAAAAATCACTAATATTAAATTATTTGGTATTATCCACTATAACATACAATACTTTTAATACTCTATAGATCTATAGAATCGCATTCCTTTTAGTACTATAAGTTGTGGCTGCAAATTCATGAGAGATAAAAAGTTTGTTTTGGTTAGACTCGGTGCAAAACGCTAATCGCCTACTTATAAGGAAAATGTTATAGAACATCCACAAATATATATCTACTCACGACTCAAAACTCAAATTCTACATGCTTACACATTACTTAACACTTATAGGTCAATTAAGCTATTTAATTTCATAAAACAAATGTCTGGTAAATTGCTAAACATGTATTGCCATTGGCAACAACTCACAGACAAGTCTTGTCCTCGCATGTTGGCAATAAAAATATAGCCAACGCCTTAATATTTCATGTTATAAAATAACTTTGTCGCAAAGTCACCACAGCTAATCAAGTGTGAAGTATCTTCAGCGGGGGGCCGTTTAAAAGGGTGTAATTCAAGGGAAGGGTTGCCAGGGCCAGAGGCACAGGACTTCGGTGATTAATGGACGCGTAATTGTTCCCACATAATGTACAATAACTCGTGTAGATAAACACTAAGCCACAAGAAATATTTATGAGACTGTAGATAGAGACAAATTGTGGCTTCTGTTTTAATGACTATTATTCATAATAAACTATTTTACACTCGAGTTAATGATAGATCAAATCCGGTTTAGACCACCATTATTGAGATTGTGATAATCGAAGAAGGTTTGAATATTATTAATAAGGTTTTAATATAAACGTTAACCTAGTTAACATTCTTTGTTTTGAAAAAAACTAGGAAACTTTAGGAAACAATGCCAAGCAATAATGAAATAATTAAGTATCGTACGTATATTTTTTCCTATATAAAATGTCCGTTACTTTAGAATTCTCAATTTCAAACATTTTATTTACCTAATGTTTATTACATATTTTAAACTGACTTTGTTTATTACAAAAATTCTTATGTCCAACTTTAAACATTAATTTTTGCCTTCTGTAATTATTTACATTCCCGAATTAGACCTTCTCTAATAGGATCTCATGGACCCCAATTTGCTATTTATAAAACCACAACACTTCTAGCAAATATTCATTAAAAAATAATTACTATTTATATCGTTGAAGGTTGTATTAAGCGTTTTTTAATGATGATGTAAGTAGATGTTCTACATTTACATAAAAATATTCTACGGAATACAACAGAAAAATTTCTGTAGTAGTTAAATTTTAACTTTTGTATACGTACGGCTTATTGAAGTTTTTTTCTTATTGTTTTTAAACGGTTTTATTTAGCTCACCCCGTTTGTTTTATTTATTTACGCATCAAGAGTTTTTTGGTGTTAAACGGAAGTGTAGGCATACTAGTAAGCTACAGACGTTTTCATCTAGTACAAAAGGCTTGATATTTTTTTTTGAGGCAATAATTTTTTTTAATATACGTAGTTAATTACTTAGCGATATTGTGGGAGGTATTTATGAGAAGATAAAATAAATACTATATAAATTAAATATATTATCTAGCACACAATCTTAGAACAAGGCCGGTCGTCTATTGTCATTGTCCCCCTAATTCTCACTTAATTACCAATGTGGAATTAACCTTACCGCGTGTTCGATAAAGGTGAAGAATTCGTTTAACCCTTGGGCTTAGAAAATAAATAATTACAGTAATACATCGTGCACATTGCTTTACTTCCTGGGAGGTCTAATAATTGCACTAATTACAGCTATGCTTCTGTATTAATAGAATGAATTATTGATGTTCATATTGATAAATGATTATTAAACACAACCGTCTGAGGTTTTTATTTGTCACAAGCTTCCGTTAAATTAATACATAGTTTTGATGCAGTATAATAAAAAAAATATTATACCATAGTTCTATTGCGAATAGATGTCGCTTTCTAACAACAAAATTGTAATTTATAATACCAATGTGTATATTTAAAAAGTGATATAAATTGCCTTATACTTAGAATGTTGTTACTCAATATGCCGATTAGTGTAATTTTGTGAAATGCGAGGTACTAAAGAGCTTCGTTACATTATAGTTTAGCAAATTGGCGGTAGAGGGCGTCATCTACAAAAAGTTTATTCGATCTTTAGTCATAGTTATATGCGTTGATTTAAATGCAGACCGTAACAGTGAGAATCATTATAATAATTAATAAGATATATTATTTATTCTGTCAGTTATATACGATGTAACAGTTCATATTATCAATATAAACACACGTCGAGTTTAGAAAAGTAAACAAGAAATTATTATTATAATCGTATTTTATTATAAATTGTACTTAAATGTCAAAAATTAAGAAAAATCAATGCCCACAATTTTTTTAATGAGTTCAAAATATGCTATGGCCTCGTTGAAAAATTATAGTCTTCCAATAATAATAATACTCGTAGGGGTAACGTACCCCTAAAAATTAAAAATGGCCGCTAGTACAGCGCACTCGATTGGTGGCAATAACTCATCCCGCCGCCGCCAGGGGCGCTGGCAGAATGTCATTTATCTATGTCAAACCCCCGCCTCCTCTCGGAGAATCTACTCAACAAGATGTAGGGTACAACAGCTGTACTCTATACATAAATATTCCTTTATATTATTTGAAATTAAAAATTCCATAATTATCTGACAGCATGCTTATTTAACGAACATATTAATTTAACTTATTAATATATGTTTAAAAAATTATGCTAGACTTATTATAAGTATACAGTTACCCTGTATAACCCTTTTTAATAGTTTTCTTTATCAAGATATTTGTCTTGTGTTGTTCTGAGCAATAAATAAGAGAAAAAGCTAGTTTTTTATATTATATACTTCAACTATAATTGCACGTATAAATAAACTTCTGAAATATTTTATTTACGAAATTGTAGGTATATTAAACATTATTTATTTATTTTTAACTATTTATTTACACATTCGACTCACTTACAGGCACCGAAACTTAATATTTAACATTTCACACATTTCCATAACTATTTATGTTTAGGGACACTATTATGGTAACTAATTGTAAGCTCGATTATATTTTTGTGAAAACGTTTTGCTTTTTAAATTATCTATCTAAGAGTATATCTAATGGTTGTAAGTTCATCTTATGAATGAATACCTACTTAGCTCTTTTATTAAGCTTTTACCGATGTAAATAATCTTATCAGTGTTACTTGTTGACTACAGTATTACAGTAAATAAATAATTGGATTAAGCGTGTCACGTAAGCGCACATAAATCTAGTCTGTTTTTCTAACTACAACATTGAAAGCTATAAGTCAAGGGACATGTTCCACCGTTGATTAGATTTACTAAAAAAAAACAACTCATTACAATATTAAAGAGAAATAGATCTTATTGCCAACCGCATAAGGAAATAAGCGGTTGAATTTAAGTCGTAAATAGAAAAAAATAGAAGTAACATTGCGTGTTCACAGGCAGTATCTAAACCCAACTCACGCACATTACCGAAATTATTTTAATAAACCAGATTATGTTGAGGTTTTGACTATTTCTTAATACTTTCAGAAAAGGTAAGTTATTTCAAATGTTTCAACATTTTTGTTCATGGATGCCTTAGAATACGAGTTCTTTTTCATAGGTTACATAGTTTCGTATTGTATGTAGGTACATCTATACTATTATTATAAAGCTGAAGAGTTTGTTTGTTTGGTCGCGCTATTCTCAGGAACCATTTGTCCAATTGAAAAAAATCTATCAGTATTGGATAGTACACTTATTTAGAAAGGCTATATTATATTTTTAAATAATTTGGGATCCTTACTAAAAGTCCAATAATGTAACCCTAAGTGTAAAAATCGATATGAACGCTAGTAAAGCCCCTGGCCGAAGCTAGTATATTGAAATTAAGTGAATTAAAAATTTAACTTTTTCTGTAATCAAACATTTATAACAATAAATGCGATTTCTTAATAAGTACGCCCTACATCCTTTAAAAAGACTGATATTTTTATCTAATAAAAATAAACTACTTACAAATAAATAATTACAATTGTAAATAAAAAATATTTTAAATATATTATTACAGATTATCTTTTTCTATGTAATTTATCTATGATTTTATAGTTAAGAGATTCAACGCCATTGAGAGTATGTGTATTTCATTAAAAGAATAACTTTATTTGTGAATGAGAATGTCTAATAATTTATCTGTAACCGAACAATCTATACATTTATTAGAAATTTCAAAATATTCCTTTATCATGAAAATTTAAAACTAAAGCCATAAAAACTTATAATTTAATTATATTTCAGTCATTAATCATTTTATCGATTAATAGATGAGCAGATATTGTATTCATGTTTTTATTAATACAAATTCTTGATATAATATAAATTAAGACATCTAAAGGTTCAATAAAGATAATCAAATAAAATTCAAATCTAGGCAACTATTTTAATTCATAAATCTGAACACGAGTCCCGAAGAGTTTGTTTTTTGAGTTTCAGATGTAATCATAAAGATTTTTAAGTGTTATAATTTTCTAGCAAAATACTTAGAAGAGATGAAGGTCAACGTGATCTAAATCTATGGTCGGTATTCTGGCATTTACTTGAATTTCTTATATGTTATATTTTTTCGACTGGCAACAGAACTGGTTTTGAAAATTATAATTTAAATAAAGAATATAACGTAACTAGTTTTGGTATTTACAAAATTGTTACTTGGAAACCTGTGTGAGAAATACAGAGTATAATTTCTAAGAAAATGTATGTTGTGTTAAAATAATGTTTCGTCTGTGAGAAAATACAAATTAATTGAATCAAAACTGGTTACTTCTATATATAAGTCATTGTTTTTACATATTTTTACCGTATTAAGATATTTATTAATTACTAGGAATGCTGTGTGTTTGAAGAAATTGGATATGTTATATTAATAACCAATTTCTTCTTCTTCAAGTTTTAATTTGACAAAAACATTTCCAGTATCAAATCCAAAGCTTACCAATTTAGACGGCAAAGCGTAGCAGACATACAAACTCAATTTACATTTAAAATAATAGTATAAATCATCTAAGATTATTTTAATCAAATTGATTCTTTAGTAAATAAGATTTTGACTTATACAATTCCCCTTTTAATTTAGAGAACAAAAGCCTACACAGGACTGTCGTTAAGTATTTCTTTGCATAATTCGCGTTGCGTTAACCTCTATTAAGTCCAACAAGAGTTGACCAAAAATAAATCACTGGCGACAACTCTATCTTTGAAACAACAAAGCATTCGCATTCGCAACGATTATTATCTCTAAAACAAACTTAATGCATTTACGGGTAGTAGCGACACGCTCTAGAGACATTTTGCTGTATACAAACTAACAAATACATTATCGTTTACCTTTATTATTGGTCTCGTAAAGCCTACATTACCTTGAGATAAATACATGCGTGTGAGCTTTAGTTAACCAAGATGTAGTTTCAGGCGTCGTAGACCTTAAGATTAATTACGTAAATACGATTTTTAAGTGAATTCCATGTAAGTGATGGAAGTAAATAAATAGCAGAGGACCAGTCGTGATTGCAGATCGTGATTGCAACACCGCTGCGTGCCCTTTGTACACGGGTTCTGTAGCCGTGAAAAATCACTTGAACATGTGCAAGTGGTTACCGCCCTCGACGTTCTAATCTATGAAAATGTCTTCTAAAACGATCTTTTTAATGCTGCTTATGATATTTGACGTCATTGATGATCTATTGAACAATTTATTTTATTTTGGAAATTATCAACTGAAGTTAAAACACGCGTCATTCCACTTTATGCTCCTTTAATCTATTCAATTAAAATTCGAAATGACCAGACTTTAAAGAAACCTTAGAAAACATTCTTATTAACATATTAGACTTAGACTGAACACTCTTTTATGTAACATAAGGTGTACTTATTACTGACGGTTTAGCGTTGATTATTTACTAATTAAACAAACATACAAGGCGTGTTATTGGTAGTTTTTATACGGTGCAGATAAATACAAGCTTTATTTTATTTCCAATTGATACGTGTCTTACTTATTACAGAATATCGATGGATGTATCTTTTATAACTATTTTTCGTAAATATAAACAATATAGATTTAAAAAATATACAAAGCTTATTTAAATACACAAATTTGAAGTAACAGGAATATATTAATTAAGATTCCATATTGTACGGTGCATTAAAACAATAGCAAGTAAGCATAAGGCCAGTATTGAATAAAATACAAATGTGAAAATGTTTTACTAAATAAATCCCTTTACTTTGCATCAATAGCAAATTACAAATATTAGTGTTCTAAAATTGAATACCAGAAAGTGGTTTCATAGTATCGGTACCGAAATTCTTATAAGATTTTAACCGGTACTATGTACCTACCAGTATGTATACGACTTATTAGGCAGTTGCGGTACCGTTTTATATATTAATGAATAATTATTTCACGATTAGTTTATAAAGATTTGACTTACTTTAGTTGTTAATTGGATTAGTATAATTTAAGTTTTTTTAACAAAAATCATTTGGAACCAGATATCCCGTATGAATATGACTAAATATAGGTAACATGGTTTTAATAAATACTGTTGTTTGACCTTTATAACGTGAAGTTCAAAGAGAACGTTCTCATCTGTTATTCAGAAGAGGTAAATATCTACCTCTAAGAACACAGATATTCATTCTAAAATATTATCTAGAAGCGACGACAGTAATATACATCTAATGCATTCTAGTATTCTAAGGTAATAATTCTAGTAGGTACCTATTCAATTTATTTCACTTGTAAATTATTCAACCATTCGTGTATTATAAAGCGTATCTGTGTTTCTAAGTGAATTATATTGTTTTGGACACAATAATAATATTTTAATGCTAATATTATTTTTTCATATAAATATCAATTTCGTTTTAAGTTGGTTAATATGTTTATATATCAAAATTTATATTAAAATATATGTCTACTACTTTATATCAAAAATGTTTTTAACTTCTTAAAGTTTTGTGAAATTCTTATAATAAAGCCTAATTTGAAAAATTTTGAAGTGACCTTTATTTGTTATACTCGTCTGAATCGCAAAACTAGTTTTGATGAACGTAGATCCAGGATACGGTTATAAGTTCTTTACTTTTTTCGTTTGTGAAACTGTAGGGACAACGGTTAGTTATATACGGGAACAGCACGACGACTTTTCTCTAAGCTAACCGCCAATCTTCAGCTATGAAGAAGCACTCTTAGAAGAAAAAGAATCAGGTCGTATTTTTTCTAAAAACACACATGAAAGAAACTTATGTTTACGTTTATAGTTTCGTTCCCACATCACACTGAACTTAGAATAAAATTACTATCGATATAATCAATATACTCCTACTTACTACAAAAACAATTGATGACTAATGTGGAATCTATACTTTATTATTATGAATCGATCGGAATTTAAAATTCGAACTCCGCATATCCTAGTATGGCGGACAAGGGATCATAAAAGCATTATGGCTCTATTCTACTCGATACGTGAGGACTCTTGGATTAGTGTTAGGTGAATTTTAATGTAGGGCCCGACTGGCCACTGTGACACCGTTTAGCTTCCGGGAAGTTAGACGACTATTTATAAATATTGTTTGAGGTTTTACGAAAAATCTATAATTTATTAAATAGTCTAGCTTCTGCCAGCGGCTTCGCTCGCTTTCATTTTGGTTTTTACAACTTGAGTTACATTATTAGACTTTTAATAAGGATCCCTATTTTTTTTTAATATAATATAGCCTATATCCTTTCTAGATGAATGTAGATACTATCCAACACAGAAATATTTTTTCAAATCAATAGCTTAGTATTCTGCACTTCTACTCTATAAAAACTATAAATGTGCGAAATTTCGTACTTCTACATCCATGCAATTTTCATAAAAGGGGTACAAAGTTTTTCCTACATATATGAATATATAAGTAGATAATGTAGATATATTTAACAAATAAACATTTTGTTCTATTAAAATTAGGTACGTGTATGGTGTGTTTATTTGAGAAATCTTTATGAAGTGACTGAAATAAATATTTATGGCAAATAACGTCCAAACATAATCAATGCAGGTTCTCTAGTCTCTACGAAGGCACAAATCACGGCAGTGCATCACGCTACATCCTGAAAGGGCAAATGGCTCAGAAATTTTATGTGACACACTGACTTGTTGAGATGTTATTAATGTCTGTGCTGTGAAAAATTTATAGAACAGTTATGTCGATGTTATTGTTATTTTGATTCGTATATGATTTATTTGTTTACAACCGTTTCATAGTTTCGTGGAATACTAGTTAGATAGGAATATATTTTATTTGAATAAAGGGACTTTACTTGCAGTATATTACTAAAACTTGGTAGAAATTTCATAGGACTTATCTACATGCAAGGAGATCTTGATTTTTGGATTGAAGGCAATAATAATCTTAAATTAAATTTCTTTTCATTTATTCTTTAATACAAATTGCCCCAGAAATTAATAAGTTATTATTTATTTACATTCACGTTCATGATAGCAGTTTCTTTTGCGTTGAGTATGAAATAGTGAATTAAAAGCAACAATTATCTATCAGGTTAAGTTCAGTCAAATTTGCTTCAGCCATATATGAGATTAGCTTGGACTCTCAGTTAAACAAATATTTTATTAATTAAGTATATTTCTATTAAAAGTATTATATTATACACTCGTATGCATTTAGGTAAATAAAGCAAGAATTGAATTTCTATTTTATTTTCTAAGTATAAGTCACCGTATAGAGAAAATTTCAAGGGCAGCATTTTAATTACAACTTTACACCAATCAATTTTATATACAAATTTCAACGAAAACCATAATAATAACCTTTTCACATGTAACTGGTAGAATGTATTATGGTAAACCGGTTATTAGCTTATAAAGCGATATTTTCATCACAAACATCAAATTTAATCAATACGTAAACAGCTACATGTGTAATTCCGGCTGAAATCAGCGCTGTAATTCGTGCATACATTGTTAATCATTCGTTAGCTCAGCAATCTGCATATACGAACGTCCGCGTTCATCTCGCAATGCAATTAATAATTTCGACACTCACTGATTAACGTTTAAATCAATCTTGACAGTTTGATTGACAGATCGTGTGTAAGCTCTTGTCGATCTAGATTTCTACGTTTGGATATTGATATTTGGATTCAAACATATGGCGGTTAGATGGAAATTAAACTACTGTTAACTTAGTGGTGTTGTTTTTTATTTTATGTTATATGGGGCAAACGAGCATACGGCAAGTGATTACCGTCGCCCATGGACATTGGTACGACTAGGGGTCTTGGAGACGCATTGCCGGCCTTTCAAATAAGGAATAGGAAAAACCTGGTGGAAAATCGTCCATAATCATAATAGAATATTCGAGAAACTCTGACTCCGATGTTTTTCCATCTATTTTATTTTTGTATATTTTTTTTAAAAACAGCGTCGTTCGAGTAACATGAAAAAAAATTCAGTATTTTATTGATATTACCAAAATTCAACGAAAACTATAAACTCCTTTTTTTATCATTCAATCGACAGCTACCGAACAAATAATGACATATCGATGGTCTAACAAAAGCAGAAGACAACAATTAATATTAACAAGATCACGTACAGACATTGACAACCATTAGAAAATTCAATTGAAACAGACAGACATTTAAAATTTTATAAATTCCGGAAGTATATACTTTCTTACGCATGTAGAAAAAGTTATTTTTGATATTACAAACCAACAGTTAATATTTATTTATATGTGAGTAGATATAGATTAGGCAAATTTTTCTTTATTGAGTGTTTGGTAGATGTCTACTTAGACATCAAGGTACGCTCTTTAATAATAATTTAAACAATATTTCTGATATACACATAATGATTGTATGGTATAGAAATCTTTAATTGTGTTAGTAACCTGTTCTATTGTAATGCGGGTTGGACGACCTGGTTATGTCTACTTTAACCGATCTTGGAATACCGTAGTTTTTGCTATTATTAGTCATTTTTAATGAGACCTTTAAGTGATACAAAAAGAAATTTATTTCCCTTACAATGCGCCATGAGTGATGGTGGCATATTTAATATGGTTAATGTACCAGCCGTAGAGGAAATATCAATTGGCTATGGTGCAGACGGAATTATTAGCTTCAACAAATACTTTAAGCGATGTTTTACAACGAACAACATTAATATATTATATAATTAAAATAATAAATGTATGACTTCACTATCAATTACTTGTACTTATTCAGACTTAATTATATATTTAGATACGTATATATCATTAACATTGTCTTTATATGAATTAAAAACAGTATTTTTTTTTATTAGGACGGCTAAAATACTATTAACTTTCGTGCCAGTTAAAAACATTCCATTTTTAAATTATATTTATTCCAACTACAACTTGTTCTAATAATATTCTACTCATCGTGTTAACTGATTGAAGAAATATTTATAATGTCATACATAATTCGAAGTTGTTTGAAGCGGATCAAGTTACATTGTAAAGGTGTGTAACACCTCATAAAACTTACGTAATTACATTGTTTACATATCCAAGTGTACTGAATATCGCGTGGAGCAAATATAAATGTAATGAACTTACATTACAGGCTACTGTAAACAAACAGATACTTTTATTTTCTTTTCCTCAAGTTCGCTTTATCTGTATCATCATAATGAGTAACAAGATTCTATAGACATGTTTAAACTTTCAAGAAAATAATCGTTTAGCTATATTATGACTAATATTATCCTAAAATGCTTCGTAAGCATTATTACTATTAAATACGTAGGTTGAAAATTACAAATGGAATTTTAATAACCACATACTCGCTGTTTATTTAGTAGATCGATTCTAATGTTATCTCCCGTATGTAATTTATAGTATCAGACGGGCAATTATTTTACAATCCCTGGTCACACCTCCATAATTCGTGATCGACACGCGCGTATTTTTTCCATCAATATAACCGACACATTGATATGCGAAATGCCTCCGCGATTCGCACGTTGCATACATATTATTAAAAATCGCGGCGGTAGGTTACCGGTGCGTACTCAGCTTTAATTGAATAGATTTAGAACCGCACTTCGACTCTTAATTGTCTAATTTGTAGCGAAAACAACGCATGGTTTGGCGGACGAATATATTAAGTATGGTATGCAGAAGGACTTTCTTTTGGTACGGGAAATAAATAAAGGCTCGTGGAGCATAGTAAGCAGTGGACTGTTTAGGATTAAGGTGACCTCTGTGATAAATATTCATGTTGAAAACTTATGTGTAATACGATCAGCCAACAGGAAAGGATATTCTTTGATTTTTAACTTGCGTGTGATATGGGTATGCGTTGTGGGACCAGAATAAGGCAGCGTTGACCAGTAAATAAAAACACACAAAATAAATTACACAATGTAAATCCTTTAAAGTATTTAAATTCAGTATAGTATAGTTCTATTTGAAAGATAACTGCTACTATATTCAGAAAAAGGACCAAGAATGTTCACCCGAAAGTATGTACTAGTTCTTTTAGCAAAAGCGCGTTAATTAAGTTGCTTTGGTAGTCTCCCAGTCTATTCCTCGGACAATCAGTCTATCAGACCGAGTTTAAAAAAAGGTTCATCGTATCATAGAATAGTAGATATGAATTTGAGAACAGATTTATAAATATGCACTTTACTTAAGTTCTTCTTCGAAGCTTTCAGGCTTCTTTTCTTATTGGTATAATATTTGGTATTAGTATCGCTGGATTGTTTTTAATTAATATAATATTTGATTAAAAACAATCAAGTGATTTTTAGTTCATATAAAAAATTGTATGTACCTACATCACTAACATACAATATAATCTCAAAGAATTATTTTAATATATAACTATATGATCTATAACGAATGGAAATGACTCAACATAGGATTCTAGCTGTGTCATTATGAATCAATAATTTTTAAACACTTGTTGAATTTTATTGTTCCGCTTAAAAATATGTACAATCAACACAGCTAATAATTATTTAAGGATTTCCTTATATAATTATTTAATTATACTAATTGCTATTAGATCATACACAGTCTATAAATAAAAAA
>JAOSYY010000010.1:2180493-2208078 GCA_025727935.1 Hebomoia glaucippe
CGGAATGCATTTCGTAGCCATAGTAAAGTATTAAAAATGTTCAATCCAATATTCATTGGCACAATTTCATTAACATCTTGAACACCCCGGCTCATACATAGAGGAGTTGACATAAATAACAGAGCATAGTAAAGCGGCGCATAGACAACACAATAGCAAATGTCGGGGCTCACTCGCGACCATTGTACCGTGGCGCGGGAGGCGTTACGAATCAATGGAGGGAATTATCGGCACATGAAAGTATATAGACATTCTTTAGACTACTTTTCATACGTAAAACTTAATGAAATTTAACACAAGTACCAAGTAACATTAACAGATTTTAATTGTTCACATTTAACAACTTACCTGATATAGGTACGGCCAATAAGTTTTCAGATAAAATTTCAAACGAAAATAAAATCAAAAATGTATATAGACAATTAATCGTTTGCATAACACAATGTTTTGATTTTGTTATATTTAAATGTCCAGGACTTGTTGACATTTTGATATTTTATTAGACATTTTCTTGGTGTTATGTGTACCGATAAAATGGAATCATATATCTAAAAAATAAATATTAACATTTATATTTGTAAACTTGAATTATCTCGTATTTAAGGCATAGTCTCTATTACATTTGCTGTTCAAGATTAGTCCGTCCCACGCAGCGTATCGGTTGAAGAGGTAAATGAAATGCTATCCGGAGGGGAAAACTTAAATTACTGAATTTGAGGGTCAAAGAAATACGTCTTTTAGACACATACGATACGGAACACTGAACCGATTGATTTAAAAACGCTCAACTATTTAAATTAAATTTTATTGATTTGTCGCACCCTCACTGATTCTTATATACCTACCGTACATAAGTTCCAAATACCTTATATTGACGTGACTTAAGAATAATATAATTATATACAGATATATTTACTAAACATATACTTTAAGTTTTTACTTTAAATTAAAAAATATTGAAATATTTCTTTTTTGCCGTCGACACTGACTTTATTATGCCGTGGCATTGGTTTTTTCACGGATATAGTGGAAAGATTACTATCTATGTAATAAAGTTATCAAGTAATGGGAAGCAATAAAACAAATGACGTTTACAAACTTGAATCCCATAAAGTGTTTGACAAATGCATCATATTACGAATAGCTTAAATTAAGGAAGGGTCGTAGCACCTAATGATACCATTTACGATTATCAACGACGATCGCTACCACACCGGTCTAAACACCGCCAAATTCGAAACTAGAACGTCATAATCCAACTACATAAAAAAGTATATCTTGTTCATAGTTATTTGTTTTTAATTTATGCTCTATGATCAGTTAATAAAGTTTATATTGCAACCTTTTATCAATGGTAGTAGAAAACATCTGCCGTTTAGCTTGGAGTCTACAATATTTGAAATTTTGAAAAAAGAAGAAGGCACAACAGATGTGACATGTTGGATTCTTTCAAGCAGATGTTTATTAAATTCCCTCATCATAGATTAAGTTGGCGGATGCTTTTATTTTATTCAGTATAATTAAAGTATATACCTACATAGATCCGTAAATGGTTGGCTTATGTTGTTTCATGATATGCGAGCGAATAAACGGTAATAAATTAGTTGTTTTTATTGCAATTGGCGCTTTTATCTTGTCAAAGTGGACCTAACATTGTTACTGTTGGTAAGTATTAATTTAATCATTAATCAAAATAATGATGATCGTGATGACCTTATCGTATGTATGCTAACAAGCATTGAATTACTTGTGATAAACCCTCAATAATATATGACGTATATAAATTATCTTTTGACATTTGCGAAATATTTTGAAGTCTACGGCAGTTTGTTATCTATAGAATTTATCAGTCGTAAAGATTTTTTACTGATTATAACTTTAAGATGTAGCGATCCAAAGTATGTTTTATGTATATTCCTGAATATGAATTTGTGTTTTAAAAGCCGAGGTGTAGTAAACATTACTAACACCCGAAACGAATCAAGCATTCGTTATATCGATAAAAAAATCTTAACGAACTTTTGAAATTATCGTGAAGCCGAAATTTCACGGTCAATTTTATATACGGCGGCGTTTGGTACTGGCTTAATCTAGTTTTAGTATCGTTTGACATGCAAGCCTTCGTGGGCTGAAATTAGATAAAGAGGGAAAACAATTTCGAGTGCTAGGAAACGTTAAGGCCTTGGCCAGAAATATTATGAAATATTCAAACACCGTTGTAAAATATTTTAGTGCTTTTATTTTTTATGTACTCGTTACTCACACTACTCGTAAGTGATGATCTATAAAGATCATCACTTACGAGTAGTGTGAGAACGCTCGATCAAAAGAGTTTAAATGTATTTTTGGTAATTATTAATTTGTTATTTTATTGCCTTTTTTTTGTATACACTCGTATATATAGTACAGTTAATAAATTATCTAAGGAGAGTTTAGATTACAATGTACCTTTTTAACAATTATTTAATGTAACATAACAAAATTTTCTCACTACGTAGCAAACAAGAAAAAATCGTGAAATTGTTTCTAATATGAATGGATTAATTCGGTTAACACTATACGAAGGGTTGAATTGTATATCTTTCTACGATACAAAATCTCGGTCCAATTACTTTTTCTTGGCCAGCATTAGAGATGACGTCACCTAACTGCCATGGTCCGTGGCTCTATACAATAGGCGCCACGGGCTATTCCGGCGACCGCGCCCTACACCACGGATATAAAATTTATGAGGGGTACATTCTCACTCTATAATTACGTATCGATTCGGAGGCCCTGACACGACGCCCAAATATTATTCATGCGTCTTCAATTACAGCTCTCAAATTAGGGTATACTCTAACATAGAATTACTCTTGTATTAAGCTTTTATTTATATCTCAAAGTGAGACTATGAATCAAATATATTTGGACGGAAATCTTGTCTAAAAAATTCCAATTCTCAACCAGTGAAAGATAACTACGTTGCAATCGATATCGGATAAGGTTATAAAAAATATCATCTAAAATTTAATAAAACTCAACAGGCTTATACAAATGAGGCTATTAATAGATTATGCTATCGTAGATAATTCATATGTTTAAAATCATTTGTCACGCGTAGCTTTTAGACAAAACTGCTATGATTCGAAGCTACCGTCAAAGGGACAGTAGTCAAAAGTAAATATCGAAAGGGAAAGTATGACACGTGATCGCGAGTCCCGTTGCCACAATACCTGTTGCAGTCTTATTTACGACCCAAAACAATCGCTTTATCTTGTCTCGTCCATATAATGCGGCCGTAAAACCCGATTTTTTACACCAGACCTCTTGCATAACAGGCTTTGTTTATAAACACTGCAATTCAAGGACTCTCTGTACCTTCCTTAGTTACAAATTCACAGCCGTAAGACGATGATGTTCGAAGTATTTCAAGTCCGATCAATATCATGGGCGATTAAAATTCATCTTGCGTCTTTTATAAAGTACGCGAACGATTTATAGCTTTATTTAAACGTTTACTTAATAACGCTTAGTTGAAATAAATAATGAAGCCTTAACACCGATATATTTAAACTCGTTTTGAAATATAGAGTAATACAAGCTAAGTGAATTATAAATTTATCGTTTTAAAATAAATTGTTATTTAATTGTTTATGTTTATATAAATATTGTGGTAAAAAGTGTTTCATTATATGAAAGATGAACAAAAAGTGTTCGTAACGCGAGAAATGGCGGCCGTGGCTTTCGGGTGGGGAGAGTGGGGACAGAAACTAATAATAACTGTGTGTCACCCCATCACCGTGTCCTATTTCGCCGCACCTCCTCGACGTCACGTGAACTTTGCTCGAGTTTGATCGACTAGCATCATGGTAAGGGCAAGGAATACAAACTTTTACAAAAGCGTTCTGTAACATTATGAAATTATATTTGAATCGAAACATTACTTTGTACTCCAGAAGAATCGTGATAACATTTTTAGTAAAACCGTTGTACATTTCACCACGTTTTATTATTTATCGCTCTATTTTTTATATCAGACAGAAATGACACGTCACGTATATAGTTATAGTTCCACAATCTAAAATTAGTTCTGTTTTACTAACTTGTTTTATTAGTTCTGTGTTACATTATTGGACTTTTAGGAAGGCTTCCTAATTTTTTTTAAAAATATAATATATCCTATGTTCACGAGATACAGTGTAGCTTCCCAACAGTGAAAGAATTTTTCAAATCGGTTAGGCAGTTTCGGAGTCTATTCAATGCAAACAAACAAACAAAAAAACATTCAAATCTTTCCTCTTTATAATATTAGTGTAGATAAGTCCATCATTATTTTAGCTTACCAAATAATGTGGCCAAAGATATTGAAAAATTGTGTGGTTATCGGCGCGAATTAAGTTAAGATATTGATAAACCCCTATTAGCTATTAGTTGAAATTCATATTACAATAAATACAAATATAGATTAAACAAATCTAAACGCGATAAAATGAATTACAATCATTACTTGTTGTGATAACGTTGTATATTAAATACTAATTGCCGTTTTATAATCACGAATTAATTTGTGCAGAACTTAACACCTTAACAATTATTATTATCGTAAGAAGCCGATCAAGCATCTAATGTAATTATAACATGCCTCGGCTAGTGTAAGTCACGATTTAAACTATCCAGGCGTGGAACGAGAGTTTAAAAAGTTAAGTCCTCGTTAGTACGGGAACATAGCAATAAGAAATATATTTATATATATATATAGATAGCGTGGCCGGAATCAGATTATCATCGCGGCCAAGTAAAGTTGGGGGCACACTGCGCACTAATCCTGTCGGTATCATAATATATATTTTAAATGTGACTCCAAAAGTGCACAAATACTTTGTTACGTAATTATTAAATAGTAAATAGTGAAAGGTTTACGTACTAATATCATAAAATTAATCTAATTAACATTTAAAATGTACCAAAACTATTTTATTAATTCAGTTTATTTAATCACACTAAATAGTGTAAATTAAATGACACTTGAATTTTTATTACAGTTTAGATCTATAATGATTTATTCTGTAACCTTAACGTTGTTTTCGAATGGGTATTTTTTGTGATGTATACGAATAGTAATTCGATGAAGTGCCCTCGGTGTGCCACCATAATTGCTACGAGGCCGTGAGTTAAAGCGGGCCGATAGTCCTGGATGTAAACATGCGAAACACGATCAACTCTACACGCTACTTCAATGTTTTTGTTTTTAAATATAAGATATCAACCTATAAATAATGAGTCGCAATACCAATAGGCAAATGCATCTAGCCAATAATTACAAGTTCAATGTACTTCAATATTTTTAATTGATTTCTAAAACAAATATTTTTCTTAATTTATACGAAAAAGTATACCTACTTTCAATGAAAATACAATTTTTAATATTCTTGTCTGTCTGTTTTGTCTGGCTAATCTCTGTAAGAGTGAGACACAACGATTTAATCAGAAGTAACCTATGCAACTTTTATGTCATGATGTAGAACTACTCATAACCAATTAAGTATATAAGATACTTTTTACAATAGATATATCTATAGTGAATAGTGTACATGAGTTATAACAATCCGACGTAAAATAAATAAAAGTTAAAAGCTTTAAAAAGTTGCAACATCCGGAATGTTAAATGAAAATCAAATATCGAATGTGGAAGTCGCCCTCGCGTCTCCCGCGAAGATTTATTATATTTGTCCTACGCTTATTTCATTATAGTCTGTCGCATACGGCCTATTTTGTTTTTCAATTTAAAATAAGAACATGTTATATTAAATCTGTAGAATAACATAGAGATTAAGTAAAATTGGGACTGTGTTTAATTATTTATAATGCGTGCATATACCTAAATGTTATGATAAGGATTATTATATTCAAAACTACTGGCATTCTGCGGTTTCACCTGCTTTAATTCTATATTGACCTACATAATGATGACGATAATGAGGAAAATAAATTGGCCTAAGTTTCTGCTTATAACATTAGCTATCTATCTGTCCAATAAAACTGTCTAGCCATTGCGGAGATTAGCCAGAACAAACAGACAGACAAAAATTTTACTACTTATGTTTATTTTATAAGTACTGTATATGTGTTTTTATTTATTGTGGAGAAACCTGTTATTTTGATAGTAGATACAGACAGACTAAAATTTCACTACTTATGTTTATAAATAATATTATCTAACTAACACATAATCTCCATAGTAATATAAAATTTTAATTTATTTAAATAATTGGTATAAGAAGTCAATGCGACTTAGTAAAATTCTTGAACTCTAATTAGATTACGAATTAAAATCCCAGTCTGAGTCAACTCTAGGTGTTTTTCAATTAGCTATTCTGTAGAATCACTTAGTGGGATGAATGAATATCTGTCTCGTTCACACTTGGGGTAAGCTTATCAATCTAACACGAGTCGAACAATAGCGTCGCATGTTTGATTTATACAGGCGTTTAGTGGAAACATTACGGATAATTATACTACGACCGCGTAGTTTTAATGTTTTCGCTACCGTGATTGGTTGGTGTCTGCTTCAAGTACCTAGTTATATTTCATAAATATAATTGCCCAAATAATTTAATCATATGAAATAAATTTAATTGATTTCTGACCTTTCTGCAAACCTAATTGCCCTGATGATACGCTCCCGTTATGTATTTGAATTAACTGCTGTAATTTATACAATTTTAACAGGCATTTTTTTATATAATATTTAATAACAATACCTAAATAAATGTACTGATCATTAAAATAACTAACAATTTAAGTAACATGATCTTGTTCCAACTTTGAGTTAGAAACAAATCTTAAATTGCAAACTGTCAATTGGAGAGTGGAGAACAAATCCCAAGACGTTTCGCTCGAACTACACCTCCACAAAAGCCGAACAGAAGTAGGAGCTCAGCTCACGAGCTTTTCAAGGGTGGTGGCTGCTTTCGGCGGGAAAGCGGCTTGAAGCGGTGTAGGGGTTGGGTGGTTGGGAGGGGGGCGTGATGGCTCGTATTGATTTAGTGCCGTCGTCGACAAAGCTATGTACTGTTAGGTAGGTGAGTATCGTCGCTTGATGCGCTTTTCTTGAGTAGCAAACCGGTGTATGAAGCGCTACTTTTGCTTTTTTATTTCATTTGCTATATTATTACTAACTATACCAATATAATATATAATTATATAGTATGGTAATCTATAAACGAGATCAGCTATGTTAGTACTTTAATAAGTAGCATTTATTCCAACGTTTATTATTACAAGTGTGTGTTTATTTAAAATTACGTACACCCTTAAACTTTAAACACGTAGAAACCAAACCAAAGTGACTGTAATAAAATAATGAAAGACAATATTCGAATTCACGTTCCAGCTTAAATTAGCGTCCTACTAAAAGCAAAGTAAAGAAAAATTTTACCACGCATTTACGGTTCAAATAACAGGATAATTTAGAAAAGCGCTTTTCGGAGCTGCAGCGCTGAATTCCCAGGCGTCCTCCCGGCGTCGAAGATTTAAATGGATATTTAACTTTAGTCTCAAGGAACCTAAAGTCTATTGCTTTTAACGTCCTCCGAGTCCAAGGCGTTTTTTTAGGAAGGGAACTAGAGAAGCTTTTAGCAAATGGCTTAAAATTGTCTGGATTTAAAAACTTGTGAAACTTTTCTATTTGCTTAATTTTTTGTCGCAAGACGCGGGTCTCGTTTTGGAAATTGTTTTGTTCTGAAGTGTAGATAAATTTTGTTTAAAAAGAGACGTTATATTTCTTAAAATATAGATGCGTTAGCTAAGATTCAATTAAATAATTCGATTGTTTTAAATATTATTACTGCAAATGTTATGTTACTAACGTCACCAACGGAATAGAATGCAGTGCTTTACTTTGTATTATTCTTAATTTATCACCTTAATTTTTCTAAAATTGAAACATTTTTTATTTACAGTTTCCTTTAATTAATGTGAACAGGTTTCATTAAGACGCCAAATTATTCCACTTAGTATTATTTTGTAAGAGCTTAACATAAAATAGCTGTTGTAGGTAATAAATGTCATTACATCATTTATAAGATGTTGTACAGATCACATTTAATCAGAATTAACTTTTTCTAACTAATGCCTACATTTAATATGTCACATATACTATACAAATCAATTTATGTTATAGGTTGAAAGATAATAGATTATGTAAATAATTAAATTCGTAAATCATTACAATAATATTATCTTAACGTCATAGCGATCATTATAAATAAATGTAACAAGTATAACAAATGAATTTTATTAATTTATACAAATCGCTAAATTCTCCATCCAACCATAGAAATAAATAAAACAACGAACGCGTTCTAAAATTCCAACAAATATAACATCTAAAAATATTTAGTCATTGAACTGCGTTGAAAACATTCCGTTAACGATGTCTCTGTTTCGTAAGGTTAACCTGTGAGGACGTAAAAAATTTATGACCACACCGAGGTGCGCCTACGTTTATAACCTATTTTAGGTGCTTCCCGCGTATTATAATCACGGTTTTAATTACCGAAATTGATAACAATCACATCACCATTGTTTAGATTCGCTCACAGAAAACCCTGCCTAATTATCTTAATAATAATTTTACTTAAAACTTCGTATTATGCTTGAAGTTGCACCGAGAAATTTGATTCAAGTTACTATCATACTTCATCCCGAATATTATTAATATTTGATATTTGCAATTCTCAAACGAAAGTCACCCACCAGGTAGACTTTAGAGAATATCTTTTATTTATAAGTCCGCGAACAATCTACATAATGTGACCAGTACCATATTTCTGCGATCGATTAGTAAAGTATAGTGCAAAAACTTTAACACTATGCGTGATTAAACAAATTCTTCGTTTAAATTGTATGCTTGGATGCGTCCCTTTTAACTGTTTGGCTAATACTGATATAAGTTGGAAGTAACGTGTATTACAATTTCATAAAGTTCTTATAATTCTTGAGGTTTGATTGTCTAAGTACATAGTTACCTAGCTTAGTGTCGGTGACTTTTTAAACGATCGTTTGACATCGCTATCACGTCGTAGATTTCTTCAAAACTAATATGAAGTCAGTGAATGTTACACATCTTATGACCTCACTTTCATTTCTTGTTTTGTTACCCTGCTTTTAATTGTACGAGTTTCGCTATGCGATGAATAGCTGTCAGTAACAAGTTTCCGCATTTTCGAGTTTCCATCGAGTTTTAAGTGATATCAATAATGTAGTAGGATGTAAGTAAGGCCGGAAACCAGCGGGTGTTCGCTCTCATAATTATATTCACGGCTGATATTTTTGAACTTTCACGTGAGCTCTTTATTTTGGGGTTTTTTCTAAACTTTGTGATTTACGTCGCGGCTCTGAATCTGTGACTGTTGGGGGTGTCGAAAGCTTTATGTGACTTTGAAATTTATTTTGTTTTAAATGATTCAATAGTTTAGGCCCATTTATTTTTCTAGTAAAGAAACTAAAAATATTATTAAACCACAGTCCATTTCACAAATAAGATTAGGTAATTAAAATATTATATATATTTAACAAGTATCACTTAGATATATAAATCTGAAATAAAAAAATATATTCAACTTAAACAATAAAATTAATAATTACGAGTAAGTAATACGAAACGTAAATTTAAAAAGAAGAACCTGAATAAAAAGTATATCAATTCTAGTCAAAATTGTATGTAAGTAAGCAAAACGACAATTGCTAAGTATTTATCGAACCAATGGTTATAGAGAGTCGAACAGAAGGCCGCGACGTGGGCCACGTAAATCTTTTCTTCCTTTTGGTCCGGAAAAGTGCAAGGGAGCGAAAACTAACAGAAAAGTAATGGGTTCACTTTTCTGTAGCACTCGCTCGAACTAATTGTTTTACTTCGGAAATACTTCAACATAAGATAAACTGTATCCTTATTATTTATATAAGTTTAGAATATCTATTTGGTTTCTTTTATATACCATAGGAAGGTAAACGAGCATACAGTTCACCTGGCTGTATGCGGTTCTTGTCGCCCATGTGCAGCTTCACACATGGATGTTTGCGATGATGGTCATAAATACATGATTTATCTACCAATATAAATATCTAAAAGAAGATCGAATTACGACTTTAGGTCTATTAAAGAGTTATAAGTAATTTTGTTTCAAATAAAAAATTAAATATAAAAACAATATATTTAAAAAACTCTATTAATATACTTTTATAGTTATACTTTTATGATACAAATAACTAAATTTAAATTAAGGTACCTAAATTCAAATGAGAACAGTATTTATTTTCATATTACCGAAGCAATAATCTAATTAAAATTTTCATCTAGTTGTGTCACGGTTCGTGTTTCAAATTCGTATAAATCTTCAAACTCGTCGGTCGGAAATAGCACCTCGTCCGTGCATAAATCACGGTCTATTTAAGCAATCTGAAACGAAAAATCAAAAATAAGCCGCATACATGTCGCTTTTCACTCTTTCGTTTTTAAAATGTTGCTAGATATACTTCGATTTGAATGACCAGCTAATTTAAATCTTGCTCTAATTCTGAAGGTTCTATACAAAATTTGTAATAATCGGTAAGAAATTTTAGGTACCAATATAAATATTTGGCCTAACTCCCGAACCACAGTTCTTGGATCTTAGAAAAGCTTACAAAGGAATGAGTAGGAACTTCAATGAAATTTTTTATAATATTTGAAATAGATAAGGTAAATCTATTAAATCTATTAATAAATCTAAATACAATTGAAGTACCTATCTATTTATTACATCAAAATATCGAAAAATAAACAACACTCGGTCCGTCTTCGATTGATCTGGTTTATCTCTATTGGCAAATAACTAATAAATATCATATTATTCATATATTTAACATTGTCTGTAAAAATAGTGTATATTTGAAATTGAGCCGGATGAAATCGCAAGGCACCACTAGAAATAAATAAATTTAAAAAGTAATAGATACTCTGAGCAAATGATTGAAAACTTCCTATGAAAATGACATTTATTCAGTTTTTTCCAAAACAACATAACTGTCATCAATTATTGCCTCTTACCTTTGGACAAAAATTAATATTCATGATTCGTTAATGATTGAATAGTATTTTAAATATTTGTTCTTGGCTCAATTTACGGTAGTCTACTTTCTATGGGAATGATACCATTCGCGTTCGCTTAGAGAATAAATTTCATTGAAACCTGTTTAAAACCCGATTGATGAGTGAATTCCACACAAAAATAATTAATTAACAAACACGTATCCTGATTTTTAAACACATTTCTGTAATTTAAAGCGTAGTAAAAATATTTAGTACCGTAGGAAAATATGTTGTTGAAACTATTAAAATTCCACAATTATCTTAAAAAGTTATGCATATTCATTTCTCTAGATAACCTAGCAAAAACATACTGTTAAATTAACATAAATAGGTAAATTACTTTCTAGATTTTGTTTATTTTAAATACCAATTAGTCGCTATTTGCATAATTATGAGGTTTAATGGATTTTTATTATAATTCACTATTGTCTGTGTACAATAGTAATTTACAACTTTTTGTAGAGTCATTGCTCTAGTTTTTTATATTTTACAAATATTTATAATAGCGATGATATTATAAGTTTTCCAGTATCTGTCATAACCTGAGCCCAGTTGACTTAAAATCTTATTCTTACTATAAATTATTTTAAACTTACTAAAAATTATCCTATAATTTTAAGAGACAATAATTTAATGAAATTTGTTAGTTTAAATACTATTTAAAACCTTTCGTTTAAATCCTGAAGCCCTTTCTAAGATAGTATTATATTAAATTGGCGGATATGACGTGTAACAGTTTTTACGGCGCGGTCACAGGCCCTGTCTTCGGTGGAAATGACGACTAGAATTCAAACTTTCACCAACTACTTGTATATGCATCTACTCACGTAAAATTATAAGTAGAGCTTTTCCGTTCATCATTAAAACGATTAGAGAATTACCATTACGATTTATATTTATTTTGTAAATGACCTATTAAATTTTAAAATCGTTATATTGTGGAATATTTTATCAATTTACTTATTACTTTTTTGTTGAGATGGGAGTACATATGACTGAAAATTCTGTATACCTACCGTATTAATGCCTTCTATTCTTCAGTTATCCATACGACTTCGATGATACTTCTATGAAACCTATTATGCCTAAAAAGTTTTTATAATTTGTAAATTATATCGATAATAAACATTGCGCATAAAATTATTTATGGACCTCTTTACAATCAATTAAACTAAGTAATAGCATTAGTTTATAGCGTCCGTTAAACCCCGATTTCAATATTTTACGATCGCGTAAATTATTTAAAACAAGATGTAGAGATTCCGTTATCTTAAAGACCTGTATGTATAAATTCAAGCTGACCGATGTAATTACTCCATGTTTACAACTGCTGATAAAAATTAATTAATACCTCGCGTATATTACATTCAAAATAATACATGCAATTTTAAATTTGCATTATTATTTCTAAATGAATTAATTTAAAAATATAAACTTTATTAAAAGTTTATTAGTGAATATTCTATAGCAATTCTACCTTGATGTATTTCGTAAATAATAATCGTTTAGACTTAAAAGAAAATTAAATAAGTAGGCTGAAACTGTTGTTCTAATTTCAAATAGTGTCGCAATTTTGTGATATTTAATTTTGCTTAAAGTAATTTCAATATTATTTAGACAATTTGAGAGCTAACGTACTTTAAGTGTACGCAAAAAATATTTCAATACCTTTAACTATTGTATAATAAAATAGACAATTGGGGTATATATAAAATAGACAAATAGTTTGAATTAAGTGTCATATAATAATATATTTCAGATAATTTTCTTAGCCGTTTTGCGAAAAGTTCCCATGTTCAGTCTCTTGAACCAATTCTGTAATTAATTGTAAGGGCCGATTGCAACGACAGGGGAATGATTAAATAGATTTATCGTCTCTTATCGATTCGAGATTGTTAACTATTCTCGAGATGGTCACATGTTTTCAACCAAATGGAACTGAGGGATTACACTACTTCGAAGCCTATGTTTCCCACAATTTTCATTGTAACTATTTCCTATGGGTATACATCATTCACCTTATATTTCAAAACTTATAAATAATATTATTTGTCAAGTTTACGCGAAGCATCTACCAAGAATTCTTTACGTTACCAAAATCAGTTTAATCTCGTACCATTTTACATAATAACTTTAAAAGTGCGTATATCCTTACATATAAATTTTAAAATCCTAAAATAAAAATGATTAGTATTTTATACAACTTTTCAACCTTTGTTTCACTACCTTTTATGTGTTTGATTTTCACGATGAAGATAAGCTTTATTCTTCTATAAGGTCCAATCTATCTCTATGCTAAAATGAAACATAATTAATTCAGCGACTTTAAACATACAACAAAGTATTGTTTCACTTAGTTGGATTTGTATTTTTACTTAAGTTAAAATTAACTCTGTATTAGTTAGCCTTGCGTGATGGATAAGATATATTTAAATTACGTTAATCTTAATAACATACACATAAAATATTAAATAATACACATTCGCGTACGAAAATGAAAACGAATTAAAAATTTTCGATAAAAAAATTGAAAACGTACTCCGATATCTATCGATGTTCGCTTCAAAAATCGTTGGTGGCACCTACTTAATCATGTCGATTGTCGATGCACCTGCCGCATACATATTCATTAGCCCGATATCGGCTACCGTTCACTATCAATGACTGTTTTCGCGACACCGCAATGAATACAAGATAAATATATTAAAAAATATCCTATAAAAACTTTAATCGCAACTTTTGCCTGGGAATCGGTTTGATTCCATGGATAGTATATATTATATATATTACATACATATAAGACGCTTAATGTAAATGAATGTATATTTTGTAAACGAGGGAAATGTGTACATTTTTAACTTGTTCTGTGATCTGAAGGATATATAATGTACTTATTTGAAAACTTATAACCAATATATGTATTTTTATGTAGATACCTACGTCTTATATATGTTTAATTTGTTTGGGAATTCTGGAAACAAATTCTACATAAACGAAAAATCTTGCAAAATTTAAGGAAATCATATTACTTATGCTAATTTTACCAATTAGAACAGTTACGAGCCGAAAGAAATATGCAAAATGGAGACGAATTTAATTTAAAATGAGATCCGTCTACGTTCCGCTTGGGCCCGCGTCGATCGAACCGAAATTGAAAAAGAGAAAAAAAATTCGAGAGCGGAATAAATAAAAATAGATATCCCGCTACAGCGCAAGTCGCCGTTGAAATGAAAATAAAACAGCACAATGCTTTTTGTGGACGAAATAAATTAAAAAGTGTGTCGCGATTTTGTGAGCAAAACGTAGTTTCGCAATGGACAAAGTCTGTAGGTAGATATTCAACTGTTTATTGACATTCGAATAGTTTTGGCCGCGTCCGCAATATTTCAATGATGTTCAATTTACATTCTATTTGTGAGGATTATCGCTTCGACAATCATTTAGTATAATGTTTGTACATTTTATGCTAACTTTAAACTGGCTTCATCTATACGAGATATAAGCATTCATATGTATATAAATGAACCCTCAGAATATCATATCACATTGACGTAGATTTTTTCGATACTCAAAACATATTTTTACTTAGAATCTTATGAAATTATAGATGTAGTAGATCTATAATTTCATAATACATTTACACTTCAAGACATAAACATTATTAATATTAATAGGTTATATACAAATTTAGATAGAATTTCAAGATTACGTCTAGATTTTATAATAGAATTTTCGTTATCATTAGTTAAGATTTATTTTGTCAACTGTTATTTAAGCTTAATCGATCATAGTTAATGCACTCAAAACAATGGCTACGCATTAATAGGGGGAAAGTTTTACCTAAATTATATTTGTGGGCCGTCACGGTTTCCCGGTGTGAGGGGAGAGGAGAGGGCGATTAGAGGGGTCCTTCGGGCTCATCGTAGGTGGGACTCGTGCCGTATGTATAGGCGCAGCGTTTAAAATGTCAAGAGACAATAACTGGACAAAATGCAGTATTTAGATGAGATAGCACTAAAAGGTTGTAACACACTTTGTTGGTAAGGTATTTTCGCACTGTCAATATTTTTATTTTGAAAGTTTACTTGAATCCAACCTAATTGGTGTTAATAATATAACACTCTTAATTGATTTTAATTTAATTAAGTCATTTGTTATTTGCCTAATTTAATCTAATTATAATATTTACAATTTGAAGGATTATGACTAAAAATAGCCATACTATAAATTCGCATCGTTTGAAATCCGACCAGCACTTAAGGCGCAGGGCAATTGGGCGCTTTGTGTACGCACTCAAAACATTTAGGCTCTCTGCCTAAAACCAAAGTTTTGTGCTAAGGAGACTCACTCCACATTACTTTACTTATTTACTCAAATATGTACGGATACCAAAAAAATTTAGTCAAAAATGTATTCAATGAAGTATGTTGATGATATATATGTATCTAAGCGCCATATTTTATTTCTTTACAAATGATCAAAATATGCTTTAAAAATGATAGGAAATCCAGAACACCGACCACTGAGCCCGCGCTCAAGTTATTCCCTACATATTCCGTCAATCTGACAGCTCGTTTAGTAGGCAAGCGTCTTGGAGATGCTGTCTCGAGAAGGAAGTTTGTGAAGAATTTTTAATCAGGCGTCATTGTTGTCGCGGGGTTGAGGGGCGGCGTCGAAGCGACGGCGCGGCAGTGCGCCGCGCGCGGCCGTCGCGCCGCCCGCCCAGCAGTCGCCCGCGGTTCTTGCTGCCCGCTAGCGCCCGCCACCAGTCGTCGCCACCCTCGCGATGCCGTCCGACGCCCGCTATTCCGCGCGAATAGCCACGCTCGCGATCTGAACCCGCGCGTGGACCCCCACGAAACTGAATAAGTTCGACAAATCCTCCTCCTACCTGGACCACTATATAGACGGACGTGTTACCGGTGATAGTTCGATAGGTTTTCATTTTCTAGTACAAAATTGTATATCTTCGGTAGAGAGATGAAATTAGTATTTTTTAAAGTACAAAGTATTATGTAGCAGCGCTGTAGCGTCTATAGATTATCTTCTAATAAATACAGGGTCAGTTTTGTATGAATTCATTGTGATTGTAGATTAAGTCGCTGAAACGAGAACTCTATAATATCATCCTTCTGTAACGTTGCCTGGAGTGTTTTTTCGGTAAGTTTATAGTATCAATGTAAGTGATAAACTATATACATCATTCCTACACTAAATGAATACAAAATTAATTATATCGAACAACATTGATTAATTGGTTGAAATAACACGGAGTATCGGCCAAAACAAACCCTTTATATCACACAATGAACTCGAATTATTTTCCTGTCACTTATGTATGAACGACGTCTATTCAATTGTTTTCGATATCGGGATGCGATGACAACGTTATTGTTCTGGACGTGAAGACCGCGGTAGTTGACAAACACGGTTGCCGACCGACAAGACTTCGTACCTTCGCGATCCGTGAATTGCTTGTCCCGCCTCTAACAATATATATTTAGACTGAACAAATGCCGATCGTAAATCGAATGCCTCGCGATTGTTTTGAATATAGACATGAAACATAGCAGCAAAACAAAGTCGAACTGTGTATGCAACTCTGCGCGCCCAAAACTTTGATTAATAATTTTCCAGCATGCATCCGTAGTTTATTATGATGCATTGTTTTCGTTTGTTAAATAAATTACATGATAGATTGATATAGCACCTGAAGTTTACATGAGCAATCGTCGGTCGAATGGCCTTTGTTTTGCGGACGCTTTCTCCTGCATCGTTAATCATTTAATCATAGCGCTTCGAGCAATAAATAAAAGCATGAAAGAACTGTACAATCGAATAAAAGTAAAGTAAAATAATCTCTAAATAGAAGGGTGTCACAATAATTCAAAGCTTCAGGTGTGAAGAGGCATACAATTTTAAATTCTCACATACATATCACCTAATTTGCACCTTAATGTCACATAAGTGACGCTCTCTAGAATCATGAGAAATGTCAAAGAAGTAAGAAAATACATAAAACGGCATATTATACTTTTTAAATATCTATTTAAACCACAAGAATAAGTTAACAAGAAAACGTACTTATCATAAATATTGACATTTAAAAACGACTTAAGACATTTATGCAAAAATTTATCTTATAAAAAATGAAGAACTCCGAGAAAACATTAAAGCTGTACAATGTTATTTCATTATTTTGAACAAAAATTGAAATAATGACGTAGTGACAAAAAAACAAAAGATACACTAAACTTAAAAAAACAATGAACTCAATAAATCATATTCGATTTTTTTTTTAACGCCAAAAGCCCAAGTTTTTTTATTTTAAAAATCGCGTTGGGCCTAACGGTGCAATACACAACAATGTCAAAGTCCCCAAAAGGTAACAATGTGAATAGCCTTGCGCAAGATTTTATTTTGTTCACGAAAAATCGTGAACATTTGAAATGTGTATTGTTGCATTCATCGCGAGGGTGGCCAGTGAAAGTTCTTTGTGATTTTAATAGGCGAGACCTCTCATTTGTAGAAATAAATGCTGCCTGAACTTTTAATATTTTTAATAATATACATTTTTTACTGGAATACAAACCGACATTCTTAATTATAATAATTCAAAATATATCAACATAAAAGATAATAAATTATACTTCAGTTAAAGATTTACTAGAGATACAGCAGTGTACTTAAAAAGTCGTCTATGCTATTTGCAAGCTATAAAAACATTGTATCACCACAACACAGCGTGTCTGCCATTTGTGCACGATTGCAAAATAAATCATTCCTGAAACAAGTAATTAAAATACTAGTGGACGCCAGAATCAGGCATTCCGAATAACCCGCCTGGCAGTGAGATGCAAAAACATGAAAGTGTTATTGCGAATATGGAAAATACTGATGGAATATTTTAAGTGATTATTTTATGAAATATTGGCGCTAATAATTTTCATATCGAAGATGCCTGCGGTGATTATCCTGATTGTAACGACGTTATATACATAACGTAGGTAATTTTTTTATTTAATTTCTCACATCTTGTGTAACCGATACACGAATGTACAGGTATATGAGAAATAGAAATCATCAACTTATTAACTTCATTTAATGATATCAAGTTACTGTAATCATTCCGCCATTGAAACGGAAAAGTCACACTTAACTATGAAAGTAAATCATCGTAAACTTTAATTTATAAAAGGTAACGAGTTAGTTATCTACAAATTACAAACAAAACTATAAAAATAAATAAAATTGAAGTGTTTGTTTGTTGTTAAAAAGGAAAGTTGTATATATGTCAATGCATAAAAGTATAAACGATACTTGAAACAAAAATACAATTTATAAAATTGTTATCTATCTGTTTTTTACGTTTTTCTCTGAAACAGCTGGACTGATTTTGACGGATTTATTTTCAGATTTTATTTTATTCTACTGCTATATATAAAATCGACACGCGTAAAACTACGGCCCAGTGCTAGTTTTCTAATAAAAACAATACGAACGTTTAGAAATGAACCGCAAAAATCGTTGATTCGAAGTGACGATGACACTACAAAATCAGCTGCTACTCGACATTTATCACTCGAATCATAAAACAAGCCATTATTGGAATAATCTCAATATACCAATTAAGGTTAGTGGTACGACTGCTAAACGGTCGTCGGCCGCTGTTAATGCGTCGTAAAGTTAAATTTAATAGCTCAGCTGACTCGGGAATCTTACTGAACTATAAACAAATAGATATAAACATGTTTTATTTACGCTCTTTACCATTTGAAAATTGCTGCCCTTTTACAAGAATGTATTTTCACGCTCATTAAATATAATAGGATTATATAATACCGATAATGTCATCAAAGTCGATCTTAGCGTTTATTTCTAATTAAAGTGTTTGTTTATTATTAAATGCAACACCTCCAGCTCAATTTTGTATCATTATAGATGGAGTTTATTACTGCATATCGCAATATATTTGTATGAAATGTTCTTGTAGATATCTTTATTTGTCTCAGTTTGTTGTTCGATAAATCGTAGCAACATGTTTAAATACGATACAAGAAATAATACAGCTTTTGCGTTGCAAATATGTAATTAATTGAAAGTCGAAAGTCATAATCAAATTTTATAATCTATTAATATCGTCAAATTTTAAATTAAGTTTCTCTAATATATTTAAGAATAACTTTCTAACAATATATTGATTCATCAAAAAATTATGAATTATGTTAGATTAAGAACAATTAATAACAAATTAACCTCATTATGTTATAGCTATATCATTCACATTTTTAATTTAATTGTTATGATTGACTAGCATTTTATAGTGATTGAGATATATTAAAATTATTTAAAACCGTATTTTTATTGCAAATAGATTCACTGCCTACTAAACAATTATATATGGGAGTTGTTAATTACATAAAATCAATCAAATATAATATTCATAGCGTTAAAGTGATTAAAAATACGATTGTGTATAACAACTCATTTTAGATTAATCGGCCCAGATTTCGTCATTAAGAATGCACAGTGTGACCACTGTAGACATTTAATGTTTGCTTACTGATACTTAGAAGCCATAAATTTTATCTCTGATGAACATGCTTCTTGATACGTGGATTTTATACTCTATAACATAAATGACTAGATGATTTCATTGTAATCGACAGTCCAATTATTCTCTCGATGGATTTAAACAGTTTCCATTTTTTTTTTAAATATATTACTATTAGTGGTAGCCATATTTGAATAGGTTACCTAAACCATTCGTATAATTACTGAAAACGTTACGAAGTATAAATACATACACTACTTGTCTTTTAAAATATATAAATCAATTATGTCTTATGACCGGTAATAATGGAATCTTATACCGCCTTTAGTATGATATAATTTAGAGAAACACAGATTTAATAGCCAGTAAACAAGCTCTAAGAAATTTTAAAGCAATATTAAGCTCGTTGTAATGTTAAGAAATAGAAACAACATCACGGACAACCGAAACAAGCCTGAAGGCGAATTTCATCTATATTTATAGGAGCCAATTAAGCAAACGCCATTCCTATCGGTCTCATCTTAGTACCTACGGAGACGCGGATACATTGCGTGACTCTGAACACAGAGTTGCTTGTCGTAGAGTACGCCGGCTTTTAAATTGTTATGTATCGGATCCCACATCTTCACCTAGGTCTTTAGGGTTAGCAGATGGAAAACTGAAAACGGTTGTAGCTATTATTTAACCATCTGTGACTTTCAGAAGGCTGTAGCAGCAAGTTGTAACTTAACTAACTAAATAAGACAATAGAACATATAATTTGTGTCTTTTCGGGAAATATTTTAACATCTGATAACCCTAAATCTCTGAATGTTTTGCAATCTGCCAATGTTTATGACGCTCGCTTTGTATGTCTTTATAAACTATTCAAACGATGCCATGAATTTGTTGTGACCACACTGTTTTGTGAAACAATTTATTTTATTTTATTATGTAATAAAAATCACGATTAACGATATTTGTCTTTAACGATAATCCAGAAATAATTTCGAATTTCACATAAGCTTTTCTTTAATATTGTGTAGAGTTAACAAATATGATATTGTTCATGAGAAATAAAATATACTTACAACTTATTGATTTACATAATATTTATTTGTAATAAAATAAAATTCTTTGATAATTACTTGACTTAAATATTACATATATCAATGAATCTTGTAAAATAAAGAAATACGGATAATTCTAAATATTTTATAAATCTGTATCTAATCTTAGATAAAGGCTGACGTTTTCAATACAGCAATAGATATATAATACTGTTATAACGATAAAAATACCTAAGATACAGATGGGGTATTAGAAATGGAGTGAATGAAGATTTCTTTCCAATCCCGCCTATTTGCTATGCAGGACGTGGCAACCAGTGATTTTTGCCCGATGTCGACACAGCTCGAAATGTATTAGTGGATTTAACGCCTACGGAATAAGACCCTTGAACCTAAATGTGACGAGAATACACTATTAGCTGACTTTCTACTCTAAGCACTAATCTTGATAAACTGCTTTTTAAGCTTTACACACCTACAGCCTTTCGCTTAAGCATTAAAATATAAGCACCTACATATTTTTCGTATATAATTTTGTTCGTTTGATTTATTTAATTTACAACTGTCACTATAAGTTACAGCAAAGGTATATTTAGTACTTATATAATGATTTATTAGATTCTTATGTATTTAACCATATTCGTCGATACAAACGCAATACATATTCACCAGAGTTTTTCTACAAAACATATTTTAAAATGAGTCGTTGACAATTTATTGCATCTGTAAACAATACTATTAAAATATTCACCACACGATATAATTTACTATAGTTATGTAAATAAACAGCATAAAATTAAGCCTTGTAGATATATTAAAAAAGAAATAAAGTTTATTTATTGCTAGAGAGACGTTCGTGATGTTTCTAAACGTAGAAAGAAGTGGGTGTTTCGTGGGTTTATCTTGAAAAATATCAAAATCAACGGGGAGTCTATGACTCATTGCCGACTATGAAAATTTATCAGTTCACCGCTAATTATATCCGGTTTTATGTTATTTAATACCGGAAAATCCTTCAGGATACTTATCGTTGCAGAAAATCGTGGGTAAAGCCCACAATTAAAGTTCAAAGATGATCGTGGCAGTTAAAAATCAGAGGATCCTGTTTTTCCAATAAGAAACTGACGGTGCCCTAACACAATTAGAGCATTTTAAATGAACTGTAGTTTAAACGTTAGTTACGCGCACTACATCCAATTATCTTAAAATTGTACGAGCTTTACAAACAAAAATGTGCAATATCTTTTTTCTGAGATTTTATAAAATTAAATTGTAAAATTATCTTCATTGAATGCGAAATATTATTTTAATTATTTGGATTCAAAGATAACATAAATGCCTGTTTGAAGAAATCATTACAACCAAATAAATTGGCTTCAAAAAAAGATTATTTCTTATAACATACAAAAAAAAAAACAATATATGATTAGAACCTACAATTTTTCGGCAAGGCTTTAATAAGTAGGAGAGAAAAATTCATACAAAAACAAGAAGTGTGTCATCGTAGTCTTAATAACAATTTGAATTTCTTATAAAAGCGTATAATACAGGTCGGGTCTTTATGTTTCCTATTTTACTTAAGGCCTGAGGCTTTAATACAATATTCCAAGCCAATGAAGTGAAAAATTAACTACTATATTTATCCGTCAGAGAAAATTTATGTTAAAGGAGAACTAAATTCAATCATAATGTATGTACATACCTTTATTTTTTTATGAAAATGCTCTACCCGTTATATTTTAGAATCATTCGTAATATCCTTAAATAAAAGCTTTCTTATATTACACCGAGTAATTATAAAAATATATTATAAATAATATTTTGTCATAAAACTTGACAAGACCTCAAGTCACAAAGTCGTCTAAATCTATGGTGTAAAAATGTATGTCAGAAATTCTTGATGGAAAAGTCGTATAAATATTATCAAAGAAATGTAATATGTCGATATAACATGACAAAAACCGGTAGCAAGCGGTAACTTTTTCGTTGGCCTAATGTGATCTTATCAGCAGGGTAAAGGACCCAAGCGGCGGGCTTTGCCACTTAAATCGATGCTATTAATAACTTTTTGAACCACTTTCCTCGATATTCTTTAATGAATGGACAAAACGGAGCATCTGTTGGAGTGCTTGTTTACTTACGTAGATATTTATATTTTATCTATATATTAATATAATACGTTGAGCGAAAAGTCCGTTTGGAATTTTCAGTATATTGTACAAGGATGTAAGGTTTGACATTCTTGAATTCGATTTGGAAATTAATGAAATTGATTCAACTAATAATACATCAACTTTGTGAAAAATTTAAAATTCCGTAACGAGTAGGTACCTAAAGCTTTATTTAAATTCACGTTTATTTTATGCTAGTAGTTAAAGGTGTACGTTTCAAGCTTTTAAGCTTCATTTCTATAAAATGAAAAGCTTTTGCTCTACGCATTAGGTCATGCAAATTAAGTTTCACTAATTTAATCAAGGCTGGGACGAAATTCTAGGATAAATTAATTAAAATACAAACTCGAATATCGACCTTGCTTTTTTTCAACTATCAAGAATTATTATATAGAACTTGTATTAGTGATTTTTTCAACTAACCATCACATCTGCATGGTAATTTTTTAGAAAGCAGTTTTTTACGGGCTATGAATTTTAATTAGATCAGAAGTAATTTACAAAACGTTGCATTTTTGTTTTAATTGAGTTTTGCTAATTATGTTTTTGTTCTTTATTAATTTATATTACTTTTTACCTCGAATTTTTTATACAATTTGTCGAGTATTTTTCAAATGTTGAATTAATATTACATAGTCTAGAATCGTGTTTCTATCAGCCAAAACACACTATTGCATCGGTGAATTTAAGGACATTTTTTTAACTTATTATTACTCTGTATTATTATTATTACTATAACTATAACATTAAGCAATTTCATAACTTTAACGCTATAAGGCGTCTGCATCTTAAACATTAATAGATATAAAAAGGGATCATAGGCCGTCATTCATTAAAACCAGATGTTAAAATAAGTAATTAAGTACTGTAGATGTCCTCATTTAAGTACATTTGTCTACTTATAAAATACCTATACTTATATTTTTAATAGACACATCATATTTAACTTATTTAATCATTTCTTTGTTGTTACAGGTAAATCTTCAGTCTTCAAATTATTCAATAATTCTAATAATAAAAAACAATATAACAAAGAACATACTACATACCAAATAACTTAGATTTTAGAAAGTTACCACAACACTATGAAAATTCTCTTGTGCAATGCTCTTACAAAATCTTTTTAGACACAAAAGTGGACTAAAAAGCGTTGAACTTAACAAAACCTCTCAGGTAAGTATACCACGTAATAGCTAGTACCATATAGAATGGTCTTCCCCGATATGTGAAATAGAAATAGTTATTTTTGATAAGTGTGAGGGGGACAGGTGTATGCAACTGGGTTGCGCCCTTGCAAAGCTTAGCGCTCAGCTGTCTGTTCGAAGCGGTGATGTTTGAAACACGGGACAGGCGGAGCTTAGCTACAAATCACTCAATGTCACATTTTGACATTTGAGATATTAGGTCTTTTTTCTATAACTCCGCCACCTCTTTGTAGTTATAATATGTACCCACATAGTTCGTAGTTATCTACTCTGAATGCGAAATAGCGGCCAGTTGACATTCTACAGATTATGAAAATATTCGCAGAGCCCATTTTTTTTAATTATCTTTGTCCAATTTCGGTAAAATAAAGATATATATTATCTATATATTATTTGTGCATGTCGTATCACATGCTTATACCTACTACATTTTTCAAAAAACTTTGAAAGTAAATTCTATTTTCAAATTTTAATAAAATGTTCTAAAGAAACTGTGACTGACCATTAAGAATTCTCACGCCTCATCACGGCAGCCATAAAATTTACGATAGCTTGGCCGTGTTAACATTGTTGTCTCACCTTTTTTAAAATTCTAATCCAACGGAACAAACTGGCTCTGGCCAGCGTCCGAAAAATCAGACCAAGTTTGATTAGAGAAATATAACTGTACTTATCTAATTAATATTATGCGTTATGTCGTTTTTTTTTATTTCACGCACTGTGTTTTTAAAACGTATGTGAATTATTATCACAAAATACATTGTCTTTGCTCATGTTACCGTAACCCGGTATTCTGCCCTTATTTTTTATATTTCAAATGAAAATTTATTTTTAGTTTCCACGGCTCCAATGTTCAAATAATTAACCTATTAAATGCTTTTAATTTTTGACAGACGATAAATTTTACTTCTCAGCTATATATATAACGATTGAAAAATCATTAAATAGTGAATATATTTCTTTCTAAACATGTTCTCATAAATAATTCAAGAGCGATTTCCCGGAAATGGATCAAAAATGTGGTCCCTTTGACCGCACAAATGTCACGTTCACATTGTTGTTGATTACGCAAATTGTCCAAACAGTCTCTAAGCTTTGTCTGTAAAGACAATAACTTTGTTATTCTGCACATTATTAATTCCTAACTCCGAATTGTTCGAAAGATCTTGCCGTTATACTCGTAAACACAGCGGGGCTTAACACATACAAAGTTACAGGTTCCTACGTATTCAACTCTATGGCCACTAACCAAAGTTCATTTTTGCACAAAATTACTTTTCTTTATTTGTTAAAAATTAACTTCACGCATTCTAAATCCACATTTTTACTCATAGACAAAACAATACTCATAATGAATAACATTATAAGTAATTACCACGGAATTGTTGCTTGCGTTTTGTTTTATGCAATTTAAAAATTAAATTTATGATGCAGTTAACCCAAGGAGGATTATATTTCAAAAATTTGTTAAAGTTCGTTTATTTAAATTATGAAAATTAAAATTAGAAATAATACATACTTGCAATTTTAATTATTTAGATACAAAAATCAAGTTACGAAAAATTGCGTCCTCCCGCGCATCCGTTTATGTCATATCCTCAGTTAAATGTCCAAGAATAAAATGATAAAGCCTTGATATTAATTTAAAAAATTACCCAATATACCAAAGGTTATTGGAACAGGTTCATTTTCCGTAGGTACCTACTAATAAACATTGAACATTATTTATTAGAATCTGTAGGTATCTATTACATCTAAATTAATTAAGTGATCGCTACCATAAATATTAAAAAGTATGTTTATAACTTGATAACTATTGTATTTTAATAAAATTATACTTACTTAAGAGCTTAATCAACGTAAACATTTTAATAATAGCTTTCTTATGAAATACATACAATTCACATTTTATTCAATAAAACATAGTAACACTTCATATTTTTTCTTTATGTTACTTAAGTTAAAACTTGGGAACACATTATGTAGTGAAATACAAAAATAGTATTAATACCAAAAGAAAAAAAACATTTCTTGACACAATTCAAATAAAATAGTAATTATTTTTGTATTTTGTACTTGAATCACACAAGATATAAATTTAATTATAAATTCGAAAGGGTTTCATTCATCAGTCATTGGGAAGTATTTTAAAAAAATAAATCAAGCTATGAAGGCCATTTTCCACGCATCTTTGTAACAGTTTCACGCCTAAATTATTAAGCTAATTGTGATGAATTTTAGTATTAAGAAAGAGAGGACCATAGGGATTATTATATGCTACTCATTTGCTGAAAGGGTAAACTTTTTGAAGGGATGAGATCTTGGTATGAATTGTCAATGTCTACAACATTGTTTCCAATACCATGGTAACGTTAACGCGAGTGCATCCGCAGGTTAAAAGCTAGTTTATAAAGTCCTGCTACACAATCGTGCGAGTGTGTCGTTGCTGAGTAAGCAATCTAAAGCTCCCTGATGAAGGTTGTCTCATATAGTCGACCCCTGGTGCGCTAAGACGGCTTGATGGATGGTCACTTTATTGAAAACCAATATACGTATAGTACTTACATACCGTAAACACGCGAGCTTTAATAAAATTATAAAAGTAATCGCTCTTAATTTAATTATATCGACGAAAATTTAAAAATAATTTATAGTACAACATTTTGATTATCATGTAATATGATACTTTAAACATAATGATTAAAACCTGTTTTTATTTATAAATAAGTTTTTATAATGTTATATTAAAGGGCCACCTGTTTAAATATTGTACAAAAAACGGTTCTGCTAATTTTCATATTGAAACGACGTGAAATTTTATGTGCCCGTATTTTATCCGATCAATCGAATTACTTTAAATAAGTATATTTATTTGTATGACCGTACATAACAATTAATGTCTGTACGACATTACTACTGTGGCAGGGAAGTACAGTTTATTAGATAAATTAAATCCCGATAAAATGTTGCCGTAAGTGATGTAAGTCATAAATGTTGTCGCAAGATAATTTTAACGTCTCTAATAAAAATTATTACACACATGTCTATCGTGATAATTTACGACTCCGGTCATCGAAATTATCTACAGGTTTTTATCAACCAAGGTCGTATATAATTGGGACCAAGTTTACAAGGGCGCTCGACTTTATTGCTTTAAAATTGTGGTCGAAACGTGCTGTGGTAAGCCTGTTTAGTTGCGCCAACTTAGTTTTATGATGCCTCAATCATAGAAACAACTGATGGTTAGATACAATTTATAATTCAAGTGTAAACGGAAACAGACCTTAAAACTAAGCGATGCTTCCCAATTTGCTTTAATGATTGAATTATGTTAATTGGTTTCTATACAAATTTCAAAATTACCAAAACCGGCGGATTCAAGTATAGGAAACATTAAAAGTATGCAGAAAAATATTACCTTTTATATAATTTTGTAACTGTTTAACCTTAGCTTCCGATTACAGTTCAAGAAAACTTATACTCTGTTATATGA
>JAOSYY010000010.1:2213458-2225141 GCA_025727935.1 Hebomoia glaucippe
AAGTTAAAGAACAAACATTCAGGTAAACATGGTACATACCTATAAGTTTATTTAAAGTTCAAGTTATAAACTATAAACAATATTTCTTATATAAATTATTGTGGTCTATAAAAATTTGTAGTAACAAAAAGTATCGTTCATGACACGAATAAATACTTTTTGACGATGTTCTGTCGTAGATAAACATCTTTACAAATTCGTTATAGAAAATTTTATGCAAGAGCTATAGAGTTATGATCATTGCATTTATACATTGTACTGAATAAAACATATCAATTTTTATTGCAACACCGGAAGTCACTTGACTTACGACTGCTAATAGTCATGAATAATTTTAACGTCGATGAAGTAACATATTGTACTTAAGAATTTTCCATTTGTAGACAACTGAGAAAATAGTCCTATATTTGAAATTAGAATTTTAAAAGTCTTATTCTGACAATGTTGAATCAAAAAACTCAGCATGCAATGCGTTTTGTCACTACTCACAATCGACAAGAGAACCTATTAATTTACACATTCACTTGCTAATTTGCTGTATTTTTTTACCATTTGTCATCATTAGCGTACTTGGAAGTGTTCTTGATCAATACAGCGTTGTCTGACGCTCTTCGGAACGACATAAATTACGGCCATCTACTTTTTGCCACAACAACGTAAAGCTATTGAAAATTTTCTTTCTTCGGTTCAAACCTACAGTAGCTACGCATCATAAACTCCAACATTATCATCTATTATCACTTTATTTAGCAAATAAAAGTACCCTTAAATGATGTGCATACTGAAATATCAGGGGGCAAGAACCGTGTCTTATAATTGTTAAAGGTAATGAGTGATTGTCAGACAATACAGAAGTTAACTTCTAATGAGGCGGTGTCTTTATAACCTGTAATTATACACGCACCATCTCGATCTAAATATGTATGTACGGTTGGTCGGAGCACTAACGTGCCGCTAGAATGTATCAGAAATATCCTCAGGCAAAAGATACAAAATCTAAAAGGATTAAGGTCACGTATATTGAATAACATAAAGTGGACCCAGATATGCCATTTTCGTGACTTAGATATAAACCTGATATCTCGTATTGTTGCTAAACGAACTCAATCTTAATGTTGCAATATACTAGTACCTAAAAACGTTTGATACATTCAACCACAAATCGAAACGGTAAGTTGTTTCTTTAACAACGTTGCATCAATATTGATTGACCAATTAAGTTTGGAAACACTTCTGAACTGCCGTCAATCATTTTAATTAGCTCAGTGTGATAAAAGCTACGAACGCTAGCCTCAAATCCACGTTCGGATACAATTTCTAACGGGCCGCGCGGGCAACTGTTTAAATCAAACTTGATCATACGCCTGATCCAAAAATAAACTGCGCGCGATCACTTCTCCGCCACGCTGTAAATTCACTGCTAATTTACAGCCCTACAGTGTTATAAATAAATAAATATTCGTCGCTACACTATATCCTCCTCTGACAAAGTGTGGCATTGTTTTCGATATCTTGTCATAACAGATCCTTCGTCGGGCTCGCTTAATGTATAGCCTTTAAGAACATCGATTTTCCCGATAACTTTTCAATTATGGCTCTTCTTTATGTAATAAGTAAATAATACATTAAAAATATTCTTCAATTAATTGTGCGTTATTGTGTACGGAAACTAAGAAAAATGTGAATGTGGTTTCACTTCAATTAATGTCTGTGGCTACAAATTATTCCGCCACTTTCGACGGTAGGAAAGTTATTGAGTGCCAAATGGATTGAAACTAGGGAACAGCCGGGTTGTCTGCTCTCGTGCCAGGGATCATTGCTGATTTTACCAGAAATTCTTAGACATTGTTACCGTTTATCTTTGAATGTTTCGAAATAGAGCCGATGACTCAGTATTAAATCAGATAAGAAAGGTTAACATTATTTAAAGATTATATTAAATTATGAAAGGAAATTGCATACATATTTCTAAAATCTAACACTTTTGACCTTTATACATTTGCTCATTAGAATGTAAGAAAGTAGCAGCTGCTATTTTTATCATCATTTTAAATCGAACTTATTTGCAAATACAAAGGGCGGGCTTTTAATATGTATTGTTAGATTACCATTACTCAAACGGGCAATTGCATATTTTTAATCATTACAATTTATTCTAACGACTTTAACTGTTTCTAAATTAAGCAATTTCTATAATATAAAACTTATTTATAATTTTATAATACCGTGCAACAGTAGATGTTCACATCACAACTTTCGCATCAAAATGAAGTTTATAGGTACTTTGGTTGACAACAATTAACAATAATTTATTATTTATAGCTATTGTTTTATTTATATTTAACTAACTTCATGTTATTAGGATAGTAATTCCTTTACAGCTATGTAATAATATCGACATTTGTCGGCAAAATTGACGTAGGGAATCCATCTATTGAAATATCATGATGTAATGTTGCCAACGGGCGGGGCTAGCTTGGTGCCAAGTATGGCGGGCGCGTTAATGTACCGTCCAAAGCAGAAAATGCTCTTATTGTACTCCGTCTAGCCATTAGTTGATCTATGTGGACTGTGGACACACACAGTGTAATGCGAAATGTCAATCTGTATGTAATGATTAAAATTGTTGCATCTCTCGTACGTATATTAAAATTTGATAACAATAGCGTCTACGTACAGTGCCAAAGACTAAAGGACAATCTATGATATTTCTCATTCAACAAGCTAATGAACCGGCAGGAATTTTAAAATTAAATCTATACGTACAGTTATGTACTTGTTTGTAATATAAAGAACAATCGAGATTCACTCACTGATTCAATCCTGCATTTTTATTCATCATTCAACCTTTACTATTTTATTACATCTAACGTGTTTGCAATATTAAATACGGACACACACGTCGCTTATATCTGTTCGCAAATCTATGTAAATATATAGACGTAATACATATAGATCATTTCCCTGGTTCTAAATTAGTATTCAATACTAGTTTCTTTTCATTTAAATCCAATTTGTCAACTGAATAAGATAATGAAGATTTGTTGGAAGATCTTATTTCAAGTTGAAAATATTTTTCTTTTTCACTTCAAATACGTAAAGTATACACCTTGAGATTGTTTTAAATGTGTATGTATTGAAGAACAAACCAAACAAATGCTTAACTAGTGGCTACATCATCGAATTGGTTTAAAAATTACTGAATTATATACATATTACTATTAACTAAGCCACATTAAAAAAACCATGAAAATGTGTGATAAAATTTATTAATTATTAATTATGTCCTACTGCGTTGTATTTTATTTATATTGTTAGTTAATAGTTCAACCAATAAAAGCAGTATTAGCAAAGATATCTAAGTATTCAGTTTGCAGTAGGAAGATCAAATCAGATGCCCGGATTAAGATAGGATAACATAACGTATAATGATATGTATGTACGTGAGAAGGGCCCGTCATGTTTTATTTATCTTCTCTCGTGATACAGTCGTGCCGTGAGATCGTTCGCCACGTTTTTTGCCCAACTCCCGTCTGTATTGAGACGTTTCTGTATGTGCTGTCTTGTCTGTCCCTACAAGCGACATGACACAAGGAGACATATACTTTTTCATTTTTTAATCTTAATAAGCAGTTACACGTTTTTCCTGTTATTAGATTATGCACTTAGTTACCGGAGTTGCTCGCTTTAACTTCGTAAATAGTTTGAGATAATTTTTAATAAACACAAGCTTTTTACTTATACCACTTGTTCCGTGATAAAACTATGATAGAATATTCTGAGGCGCACGGTCAATCTATTACTTATTTTTCTTAGTCTTCATCTCAGAGATTATAGATCAAAGCTGCATACCTTACGGTATTTCACGAATTCATTGCAAAAATACTACTATTATGCAAGTAGGCTTGTTTACAAAATTAAATATAAATACCATTTTTTCGCACTTTTTTATGTCCTATTATCTACAAGTATTAAAAATCCATTCATCACTAACAAAATAATTCAGATTCAGACTCAAAGACGGGGATTGCAAAATCTTTAGACGTGGAGGTATATTTTGTATCCCACCCTCGCTCCACCGCATCGGGAGACACCTCCCTTTGACAGGAAATGATTGTCTAATATTAGCTTTGTTATAAGGCTCTTCAATATGGATTTGAGCACACCTTTTAGACGTTACAGCATTTTGAAGCGCCCATGTTTTTTCACAATTTTAAACAGACTACGATATGGGATATAAAAACAATAATAAAAAACCGCTCTTAGATCAACCTAGCAACGAGATACCAAATTAAAGAATTATTAACCATTCTAAATGTACAGTTTTGTTCCGTCGAATTAAAACTGGGTTAAAATTGACATACGGTATAAGATTACATTGTTTATTAGCCACAAGTGAAACCAATAAAAACATGATAATAATTTACAAAATCACTTTCATCAATTCACGAATTTAACTGCCCACGACAAAAGATGGTACTAAATTCACCTAGAGAATTTCGGTTCAATGGCCTCGTCTAGTCGATGGCATCTCGATTTTTTGTACACCCCCGATTATCAACAAAAAGTCGTCGTATATAACGGAATGAAGTTCGGAGTTTTATTTTGAATAAAATTTATGGGTTGGACGTCTATTTCGACGCGGCTTTCGTCAACGCCGGGAATCGTTTGAGCTTGAATAGACACTACGGGTAGCTGCGAGGTGTGCTGTGGGTATCTGCCGTTGACAGATTTGTGAAAAACATGTATCCGACACTATACCGGAAGGATTTCAAAGCAATAAAACACATTTATTATTTCATAGTTTATATTCGAATTCCTATCTGGATGATTTATCTTCGAAATTTATTTAGGTACATATTACAATAATTCAAGCCTACGTAAGATATGTTTAGAATGTTTTTTCTTGTGTAAATGAAATGAAAGTGAATAAAAGAAAATAAAAAAAAATTAAAAATACTTGTACGTATGGCCTTGGACATTGATATTTAAAATGTCTATTGTAACACTCTTCTTAGTCGCTTATGTATATTAAATGTAGTTATATATTAAACGTAGTTATGATCCCATTAAACCGTATCATCACGAATTCGTTAAAGAATTTTTATTGAAATATTTTTGGTCGAATTGCAATAGCTGAAACTCGCATATTGTGCGATTCGCGTATAGATAACAGAAATAATGGGGTTCAAAAATGAAATTAATTCCAGGTTGATGATTTCAAATTGAAAAGTCACATCGGCTCGCGCCATAATTCATGATCCTGAAACGTGTCCGGGCGGCTGTGTCGGACGACAATAGGGTTGCCACTATTGTATTTGCGGTGCGTTTACTGTCGCTCGCTGCCGCCGTTGTACTACGAACAAATTGGAATACATCCTTAACAAACATTTCCTCGATTATAATAAACTATTCATGAGCGAGTATTAATTAAATCTAGGAGTTTTTGAGGACTTGTTTAAGAAGGAAAATGCTTTGGATATATTATCTAAAAGCCTTTTATACGACTCACGCTTTCATAAATAATCTCATTACATCGCGGAAGGAATATGCACGGAAACTCGTCGAGTTCCTTTCCCACCTTTATCAAGCACTACGACATCACGTTAAAGAATTTAGAGGCTTATGCTACACTATCATTAAAAAATCAATATTTAGTTCGTTTACTATTAGTATTTAAATATTACATTGGACTAAAAAAATAAATTTATATTAGTTCATCCCTAAAGCAGTCCTTTACCAGGCGACTCTTCCGCTTCACTACGCACTCTATCTCTAGAGGTACCGGCTCCGTTTTAATACATTTACCTTTATATACTTATTAATATTTTGTACATAAAGTACTGTAGATAGTAGATTGAATTTACGACGTTTATGATCTTTTATGTAGACGTATTAAGATATCATTGGTTTTTCAAATTAAAACGTTTTAATTTAAAAATAAACCACATCATTTATTTGAATAAAATATAGATTTTATGTTTAATTTCCACCTGTTTATAAATACATCTTATGCATTAAAGGAAGATAAGTCATTTAACGTTTTACATAAATATTTATATCAAAATAAATTGTTGTAATCATGCACTTTCTGAGTTATGCGAAAAAGTTTTATATGTAAATAGTTAAATACCGGTCGGTGACAGGTCTCATGTATAATGCAACCACTGTCATGAACATTTGTCAGCCGCACTATTTCAAACTACTTAGGTACACCAGAAAACGACTACTTACTCTACACGGAAGAATACTAGAAATATTTTTACCAATCTACATAACGGTATAGCCACATAAAATCCTATATACCATCAATTTAGCTAAAGATGTAATTGGCAATATAATTTAAACTGTTTAAAACTACAACGAAAATAGCTTACATATTTTTCAATAATTTATTTTTAAAGCTACCGTGTAATATTAATTACAGCTAAACCTTTTTAATAACCTTAGAGACGTTGAAAAATATAGCTAGCGTTACATGTTAATCTAACTAATTATTGCTACGAGCTAATTAGAAAAAACACAGTAAATCATTTTATCCACAAGTCTCAGCTATGTAGGCAATGCCCAAAGAAATACAACGAGTATAATATTGTTTTCATCCTTATCGGACACCTTAATTTGCGTAAAGTCAGAAAGAGAAACCACTAGTCCCACATACACGAAAGTCGAGTCCGTAATTTGCCTGCACGAAATTTTGTTAATAAATCATAATAGTTTTAGACAGACCTGGGGTAAAAAATGAACCGAATTGGAAAGTGAATTGTAAGGCACAGCGAGGTTAGCCTGTTATTAGAGCAATTATGTTATTATGTTTGGCGTATCTAATCCGAAAAACTAAATTGGAGTCGTTCGCTGCCGGCGAACGCCCAATAGGTTCAATCATTTCTAGTTGTGGGTCGCACGAAATTCGTTGCGGAAGCAATAAGAAACATGAAAACCTCAACCAAATTATATGAAACCTAAGAAAAATATTGATCGAAAGACAAAAAACCAGGGTGCGATTAAATATAGTTTCGAGACCCTTATTACAACGGTTCGTAGTTTCGGACAAATTAAAAAGGGAGCCACGATGCTGTACATATTTCGTAGTTCACATTTCAAAACAACCCCTTTGCCCTTTAATATCCCTCACTTACCTCATACATCATTCTGTATAACCATAATTGTAATGATGGATTTGATGTCATTAGAATGAAACGCTTAATACCGACGGGAAAAAGCTTACTGTAGTGTGCGTGAAATGTTGCTGCAAATAAGAAACATTGAACGATTGCCTCTTTCACAATTTGTATCTTTAGCATACATTGCTCGCGAAACAGGTTTACTCCTATGTTATGAACACGTTGTGTTTTCAAAACGCGTCGTCCTTTTGTATTATCAAAATATCAAATATGAATACCAAATAAGGGTCGGGACAAAAGAAAAACTGGCATGCTTTTAATTTATGCGTAAACGAGTACATGAAAACGTAATAATAGGAGCGTGTTTGGTAAATATATTAATGTAATAACTCTCTTGGGACGGTTCAAAGTTACTAGGGTCTATTTTCTAAAATTTCACGGTAGATACATCATTCGGCAGTCGTGGAAAATTGTTAACATCTTCATTATGTCCATTGAGTGGCTCTTGATTTCATGTTATGGTATATCTCCCGTTATCCAGTGCCCAATTATATATATTTTTCGAGTTGAACCGCTTCATTATTGCTATTTTGTAAAAAATAATAAAATTTATCACTTTAGCATCTGTTGCCTTTCATTTTTTGTATCGTAGATAATAATTTCCTTTTCCTATATATATGCCTTAATTAATCGCCATAGTGCATCTTAAAGAATGATTCAATGACCCGATTGTTTACCAATTTTTATCAAAGCAATAATATTTTATATGTTGACAGTAAGATAGTGTTGCAATAAATTAATTTTTATTAATTCTATTCAACTTTTGTTTATAGAGCTTCAGAGTGCATTTGCTTTGCGTCATTATCATTTTAATTAATGTTTTTTGCTGATATTTCTGCGTTAACGTTGTTTTTTTATGATTAATGGATATTACCGCCTTCTAACCGTTTAGTACGTCAATCGTAAAATAAATCGACAAGAATTTAATCAACATGGATGTTTCATAAATATATATTTTTTGAATCAAAGTTGTCGTAAAACATCGTATTTTATTACGTAAAACTGTTAGACTCTACAAAATCTCGCAAATATCTAATACATATCAGTGAACTTGACATAGGGTCCTCATTGCAGTGACCCACTTATCTCTGTACAAACACAGCTGACCCGCAGTATCTAAGCTAATGAACAGATGTTGTGAGGTTAATGATAAGAAGACGATGACTGGGATTTTTCTTTCCCTTCTTTGATAACTCAGAAATATTTTATTTTACGACTTTTAAAAATGTAAACATGTAATATGATTCACTTATATTATTATTTAGTTATTAATTGATTATTTTATTGCATACGTAATTTTGATGAACATTGTATTTGTTTCAGGTAAGTTACATTACGAAGAAAACTAAAAGTAATCGAGGAATATTGCAAAAAGACTTTAAACAAATTCAAATAATTTATCGGCCTCTACATTTGCCTCAAACCAACATTTTGATTATCTCCAGGATAAATCTCAAACAACTTAATCATTTAATTACTCAATAACGCCTCCTTAAGTTAACTCGCATATTTTACGAATGTTAATAAGAGATCATTCATTTGATTCCAATCGCAGGAATGAGGACGCATCTCTACAGCATTTTCCGCCCATCCGTAGCGACGATGCATTCACACGCATTTCGCTAATCTCTCATGGGATCAGCTACATAGTGTGTACACTCAATCATAACCGGCCATTTTGTAAAACCGATATACTTCATATTCTCTTTAGCTGTTAGGCATCATTTCGTCTGGCCACGCTAAAAGCGTGCTGTACGTTCGCACTCCCACCCGTTACAACACAAGCGCGTAGCACGTATGATTCATGAAACTCGCCTGTGAGAGTGCCCGCACGTTCGCGCTCCGTTGGAAAGTGTCAGTGTAGTTGTGACAATCGGACATAGCGCTCGTGCATGTGTGCGTGCCCACTCATGGCAGCGGACTATGACGGCTCGTAGATTTGACAGCTAGCTCAATGCGGGTTCAGACGTTCATTAAACGGCCACCGTAATTTCGTGAAATAGTTGACAGTTTACGTTCCAAAAAAAGTTACGTTCGGTGCGGCGTGCAAAGCTTTTCGTTGTATGTCGTGAATTTTACGGTCGCGAGTTTTCGCGCGCTCTTGATCTTGATGCATTATTATGATACGTTTTCGATTGATTTGTGACGTTTCCGTTTGTTTTTATTTATCAAAGTTATCATGTTCTCAATTAGACACGCTCCGTTGGAAATTAGCCTGAGGGGTAATGATATGAATAAAATATTACCCGCGGTTTGGTGGTGCCAACTAGACGGAATGATATCGCTTAATAAGTGTAAAAAATAAACTGGACTGTGATGACCTCATTTGAACTGAATTTATTAATTATGGCGAAAAAAAGATGATATTAGATATATAACGTGTATTAGTTCACTGTGATGTAATATTTGCTGACTATAAAACTTTTCTTTTAGTGCTTGTTTAGTTTATAAAGTGACAGATAATCTATAGTTTTATATTGTGAGTATTGGAATCATTACGACTTTCTATTACGTTTAAGGTAAGTTAACGATATAATATATATTTTTAATATGACCAAATTACTAAATGATATAATGTTTGCAAGTATTTTATTATCGACTCACTATTAGAATAATATATGAATATGTGCCATGGTATCACTTAGTATATATTCATACTTTATTTAAAGATATTATGCTATCATCATCTGATTTTATTTATTTAGAATTCGTATGTAAACACCTTCTCTGACTGGCAATTATTTTTTGTCCGAAAATTTTATTTTATCTTTGAAAATTACCTAAAAGTATGTGCACACGACATATACAAAAAAGTCAATCAGTAGGTCTATAATCACGTATAAAAATATGAAACATTTATACAGAACAGGTGTTATTCTAAAACAACTGATCACCTTAACAAAGTAGACTTCAAAATGCACATTTCTCTAACATACATATATGAAGACATTAATAAAAATAAACAAATAATCTTATTGTGTGCTGCCGACGAAACCATTCCTTTGTAGGAGTTGCCGAAACAGGTACCACGGTTCGAAGTCATTAATCAAAAAGTCATTTGAAGGACCAAATAGAGATGTCTTCGGTAGGTACAGTTTAGCACCGCCTCTGAAAGCAACATTAATCAGCTTTTTAGACAAAAAACTAACAATACGAAGTCTATTTATATACTTTTTTAATATAGTAATTAATATTTATACATTTGTTTTATTTTCGTTTATAGATAATTGATAAAACTGGCAAAATAATGTTTGTAATTAATTATTTGACAATATTACTCATAGGAAATAAAGAATTAAGATTTTTTATCGATTCCTCTTTATTAATAGGTACATCATTTTAGAGGTCAAACTCAAGAGATCGGGTTCTATTTCAAGATTGTAAATTGATAATTTAAATAATTCAAAACAAAGTAGTTATTGAAGATTTTCCGTGCATTCGTTGCTTATATAGAACAGATTTTGCTTGTTATAGAGTCTTAACTCATTGAACACATTGAACCAGTACAAACCAGTACAATATTTCATTATATGAAAGCAATTAAGACACAAAAATAATAATTCAAAGAAAAAGGGAATTTTCAGATTGTTCTGTTGATATAAACGTTAATTTGGCTGGGTCAAAACAAAATGAAATAAATGAATAAATCGTTTAACCATTTTTCAATAGCGTTAGCTACGCTTTGATATTTTGATATTAATAATACCTACTAATCTTTACATATAAGACAAGTAAGTAAAACAAGGTCATGGAAAAAGATAATTCTATTAACTGCTGATGTTTTCCTTAAAGCCAAATTGCATATCGTATTATAGGTAAAATTTGATATATTGAGATGTTCACGATTATTTCATTAAATAATCGTGAAAAACATTTTTCTCGAATTTTTTTGCATTCCCCGGCGCTTCTGTCAGATAAGTTAATATTTAAATATAATTCACTTAAACATATTATGTAAAATGCTAATTTAATACATTTACTAATCAGCGAAGTGTAACAATAGAAATTATTTTGTTCAAAAATAAACCATTTAATTTAACAATTATATTTTTTTTCAAAATTAAAGTTTTGGATAGTAAAATTATTGTTTTGAAATTGATATTTAAACTAAGGCTATATTTCAAAATTTGTTACGAAGCTGAGGTATTTCACAGTTTTTAAATTATTTCCCTTATTAATTTTATATATTTTATATAATCACTCTTATATATTAATAAGAACTAAATTAAAAGGAATTTTATATATATTAATAACCAACCACGACCTTACATCTTATCTTAGTCATAACTCATTTAATATTTTTAGGTTTTTATACAGGCTGTCTGGGGACTGGTCCCGAAAACGAAAACGGGTAATAGTACTAATAACACCTTTAATGAAGGGACAAAAAAAATGATCCTGACAAAAAAGGCATATCTTTAACATTATTTACGCTCCATCTTGTACGTACTAAATGAAACGATAGTTTCATAAAAAATACATTACTTTACTAAAAAAAA
>JAOSYY010000010.1:2225241-2236751 GCA_025727935.1 Hebomoia glaucippe
CATTATTTACGCTCCATCTTGTACGTACTAAATGAAACGATAGTTTCATAAAAAATACATTACTTTACTAAAAAAAAGAACCAGCAATGAAGCATGATAATAAAAACAGCTGGACTAACATGATGGAGCGAAATAACGTTAATAATAAACGTTTTAAAAATATAATTTGTTTTTAGTCAGGATCGAATCGTATTATGTCCCTTCATCAAAGGTGTTATTAGTACTATCAGCTGTCTTCGTTTTCGAGAATTGTCCCTAAACACTGTATATATCAATATAAGCTATAAACGTGTTACAAAATATATACCGTGCCTATATATTTTTTACATTTATTTATTATTTCCGTAAGCCTTTATATTTGTAATCTTTGGATTAACTATTATATAAGGTAACAAGTATATAATAATATATATAAGGTAACAAACATGTTATCAATCTTAATATGTAATTGCAAAATAATCATTTCACACCTAAATTACAAATCCAATTTAAATTATATTTTGGAATATAAAATTCCTGAATTTTTTTAAATTTAATATTGTAGATTAAAGCAAATCACGGACCAAGAGACGAGCAAAGTAATACAAATAGTAATGCTTAAGGTGATTATCACTCTCTTGTAGTAATATCCTAATAAATCAAAAATGCATAATAGAGGTTATAGGAAGACAAGTCACAATTATTTATCTTGTAATGACGCATTAAATTTCCATTTAACAGTCAAGTATTCTTATATAAATTTATTGAAACATGATTAAATAATTTATTTCCATAGTTTTAAAATATTTACAGAAATAGTGCTTCCTTTCAATATGATAAAAACATATGACGACATAAGTGTATGCATAACTCATACATATATATGTTTTATGTTATATATGCATACATACACACGTATATATATATTTATAAGGTTAGGTAATTTTTAACATAGACATTTATTTAATCATTATGTTTAGATCTGCACAACCCCAGAATAGGTACATTGAAACACCTTAGTAATATTACTTAAAATCTACGTCAATCAACTATTACATATACCATTTTTAAACTAGCCATATTATGTACTCATTTAATCTATTTAAACATTCTTGGTAACGTATGTTAATTTCTGGAAGTACAGTACCATCAAACTTATATCATAATCTCATATTAGAATTAATCAAATATTACAAGAAATTATTGAAATTCCGTTGTAGAACAAATATAGAGACGTACAGATTTGTAACCTCTATGGTGAAGGCAACATTGTAATAATCTTCTTTCTTTCATTCATTTTCTAATGAAATTTTTTATAGGATAAATGTATATAATATTATAAAGTTCTTGAACTACATTAACGCGTGTTTTGACATCAGTCTATGAATCTTCAAATGCTTGGAATAAAATTAAGTTGACTAACGGAGCGTAATTGAATAATTCATGATTTCTATAGCTGCGAGACCTATCTTGGACTAAGCATCGTACTACGTCTCTCATAATAACATAAATACTGAAAACACAAATTATAACGGACTTCAAACGTACCGAAAAATAGCATTTAAAATTATTAATAAGCAGTGTTTCCCCTAATGAAATTTTAATTTACTTTCTGAAATAAATTTTTCATGCAATTATCATACGAAATATGTAACAAAATGGTTGGTTGTTTTCTAGGGGCTATTATGGTAACGGTACCTTTCACCGCTATCTAAGACTGACCATCTGATGGACTGCTTTTTTGACTGCCTTAATAAAGCGAGCTGCATGTAAGATTTTAATGTGTAGCAAGAGATTTTGTTGATGCGATAATGCGCCGTGACTGAGATCACGACTTTCTATGTTAGAGAAATCATGACGGCTTTTTTGATACAAATTCGGCACGCCCTTAGAATTCTAACTATGAATTGATGAATGAGATTACGTCAGGCATTTTAAGGATGAAAATATTATATTTATATAATATATATACAGAGAAATGATAACATCACATTGATTTTTTACATCATATTAGATTTACCTTTATAATATATGTAGAGGTATTTGGAAAATGCAATACCGGAGAGATAGTTAATTGGTTTATGTTCAGTAAACAGGTGATTTGGTCTAATGAATTAATTTTTATTTATTTCCACAGTAAATATAATATATAATACATAAATATATATTATATATGCTTGTTAAAGATTTTGCGTACATTAAAAAATATATTTACTGGTAACTATTACCTACTATGCAACAATCTAGCTTTTTAAAATTAGTATTGATAAGTAAATAATAGCTTTTCTTAATCAGATATAGTATTTTTATCGATAGTAAACATCACATGGAATCCTATTTTTTGTCATAATGATGGATATCTGGTAACGGAACATCCTCGTTCCAAGCAGATCCTAAGAATTTGATTTATATTTATGGTACGAGAGTGCGTACAATTATTAAGTTAGTATAGAATTACATAACAATCATTACATTTATTAGCAGAAATGTTATTGATATGTCCTCTACAGACGTCAGTCATCGCTCGATCATCGTATTAAAATCAATAATATAGTTTCTATACATATTTCTTGATTAGTAAATTTCCAAGTCATATTCATATCTAAATTAATAGTTAAACATTGAAATTATTATTGATACAAAAGTATTTATCCATGGGTCTATTATTGTTCTAATTCTGGATCAATTTCATCGAAATCAGTACACCAATTGGTAATTGTTTGTGTAAACTTGTTTTTAAATCATAATTAATTAAAATATTTCTTCACCTAACATTTATTTATAAGACTTGAATAATCTCAATGATAAAAAAGTGCTTAAAAAGACCGTCAATAATTCTTTTTTTATACTTTTAGAGATTTGATAATATATCTATTTAGTTTGAGATTACAAAAATCAATTAATAAACAATTATTTTTGAATAAACTTAAATCGAACTTAAGCGTAATTTTTATTCATTGTTAAAACAGAACTGAAATGATAACGCCCACCTCCGAGTATCGTTAATTTAATATCATTTGTACGTGTCATCGGCTCCCACTAACGAAACAGCCGTCTCATTAAATATTTTAATTAACTTTCCATATTCATGTCGTTTCAAAAACGGCATATCTAATATTTATGTGGATTATTAAATCATTATCTTTTAATATCATGAAATTAGACTACACACGGTCAATCATTAAGCTCAGATATCGTTTATAGTATTACTAGGTCGCGTCTTTGTTTCTTTCTTTATTTTAATCTTTCTATAATTATGTAATTTGTAGACCATACCATTATTGTGCAATGAACGAATGGAAACACTGATATGCCGTCCGCCGTGTGAACCACTGTTCATAGATTATATATAAGGCTATGAAGTGCTATAGTTCGGTACCTAAATCGCGCTTCGAAAAATCCAAAATTAAAAGTAAAAAGAACTTCATTAATTGATTACTGATGACATTTATCATTTGACAAAGTTTATCATCGAAGCCGGTTACAAAACATCCGAAAACTCTCAGTATTTCTAACAAATCAAAAGCGTTTGAATTATTATATGTGGAAGTAATTACTAATGAATAATGTCAAAAGCATGACAAGATTACATATGAATGCAGCAAAAGCCTTAAACTTTACAAAATAATGACTCAGAAGGCTGTAACGGAGAGCGAATTACGTTACGTTGATAAATTATCACTAAATAAAGATAATCGGCCGAGGATTGCCGGTTTGACATGAGAAGTCCGGGATATTAATGTGTATTATAGGTCTCGAACACCCGCTCGTTTGTACGGCAAATTTGTAAAATTATCCGCCGAACGTTTTGAATATTAATCTTGACGTCCATGTGATACATCGAACTTATAAAATTTAAAAGCGATATAGATTATTACAAGCAATTTTTTATGTTTATCATATATGAACAAGTCCTAATACATAAACAAAATTAATCGATTATTTTTTTTTTATATTTAAAGTGCATTAGTAGTTTACAATATTTTGTAAGATAGTTTCTTCGCAATTTCATTCGCCTAAAATTTATTATTGAAGATCTCGTGTAAATTTATGAAATTTCTTTTAAATTCGTTTAGCGATTTCGGAGATAATAGTAAAAGTAATGGAGATTTACATAGTTATTCAGATTTATACTTTAATTAACTTTACTTAAAACAAATTAACACTTAATTATTATGAAACAAATGATTTGTTATTCTATGTAATAGTGTTAGTCTAGGAACGCGACGTTTAAAACACGCGACATTAGGTGATCATTATCGACAATTAAATATCTTATCGTATAATTTATTAATAAAATATTTTAATTTTAAAACAAATACGATACAATGCAGAAGTTTGTTTACCTACTCAACTTATATACCGATTTTACAATATTATATAAAATCGACATCGAGACAACATTAATTAAAAATATACTGTCGAGTTTCTTTAAAATTAAACAATTTAAGAATTTATAGAATCTGAAATAAATCTTTCATTCAGTGGAAATAATAAATTAAAATTTATTAAATAATTATTGATCAATGAAAAAATAACACTTGGATATGGCATCTGTCGTTTTGAAGTAAGTTAGGGAAAATATAAGTCATACAACTGGTGTTCTACTGTTATCTGCGTACGATTAGCTAAACGTTACTACTTGATAGAATAGCATTTGTATTGTATGCAAATCTATAGGTAGTCAATATATTACATTGGTCAACAATGTTCATGAGGTCCTATAATATATTTTGAAGCTTTGCTACTTGGCGTTGCGTGTGCATTTTGTTCGATGATAAAATTAATTATAAATGAAGTATAACAATTTCTTATAATGACATCTATACACTGGGACAAAGCAAACAAAACAAAACAAGGGTAGATGTCTAGAAATATTGTACCTGAAAACTACTAAAAAGGTGAACTTTTTGGTTTTGTGATAAATGGACAACAAAAAGGAAAGAACTACAAAAAGTGACCAATATCAAATTAACTAAAAAATACATCCGCAGTTCTTATAATTTTAAGTCAAAGAATCATCTTCTTCAAATTACAGATAAAAGAAAATTGAGGTATCGATTGTCTGGACATAAGCTATTATTGTTCGCAAATTTGTTATGCGATATTTTAAAATTATGGTTATTATTGCTATTTTGGAAACCTTTTATAATTTGGTTACAAAAGGTCAATTTTGAAAAAAAAAACATTCGTTAATAAACAAATCTCTTACCTATCTATGTATACAAATATAAAAGTACTGGCTTAGGTCGCGATGTGCTGTGTACATTTCGTCTTCTGTCTATGAATTTCTGAATATTTGAGAAAAAAATAAAACAATGCCGCTAGCAGAACGTCATCAAAATAATAACTAATGCTAGCTAACACCTTGAGGTCAGTAACGCATCTTCTAGTACTTTTGGTCTTGGACATGTCCATGGTCGACAGAAATCGCTTACAACCAAGTGCTTATGATCGTTTGTCCACTAGTATACTCTAAGTATTTTTTATGAAGCTACAATAATAACAAAATAAGAAATACATTTTATAAGTATACGAATTTATAATATTGTTTTCAAAAATAAATCCAAAGATGCCGATTGAAGCTAAGTTGTCTTACTAATGAGGTACAAATTAATGGCGATTGACTATAAATGACAGCTGTCTCACTATGCTTCTGACCGCATATCATGATTCGTTTCTTTATTGCTGCAGTTTATATTACATGCCATAAATACTCTAATATTTACCGGTATCATTCGAGCAAGCAATTTCAAATAATTATTTGAACCGATAATTTTTAATCATTTTCAGTCCCTATCTTCATTACTATATCAAATCACTGTGAGAAAAATAATAAGACGCTTCCGTACAGTAAGGAAACAGAAAATTAAGATGTCAGTTTTTTTAAAGGTGTTCAAATAAGTACTAGTTTCTCTATGAGCCTATTAGTGTCCTTAAATATATTTCTGATCAATAAATTCACTAACCTAATTCGAAAAGCGAATTTATTTAGCTCCTGATTAACTGGCATAGATCTATAAACGTAAACTAAACAGAATCTGCATTTTGACTCGATGTTTGAAATATAACAACAAAACAGGTAAAAATCATTATAACAATATTATCTTGATTGGTCAATCATGGTTGTCTATTTTGTACTCGTTGTTAATGAAACTATATTTCCGATGAAACGAGTAGTATCGTAAAAAGGTTAAACATGTACTTAAAACACCAGTAACAACGATAACCCATAGTCAACTAATCTATTTAAAGTTAACGTTTAACATAAACGTAAATTAGTATTTATAAGAATATTGGTTTAACATACAAAGTAAGTGCTCATTACAACAGGTGTCGTCCCGACATTGTCGCAACTGTGTAAATTCTCTCTGTACACAGTATTAAGTAATTTAATTTGTTTACCTTGTTCGATTTGGATCATTTTTTCTAATCAACCGTTAACTCAGCGGCTTTAATTATAACCTGTTTATATTAGAACTAACGAGAGCATTGCAGATCGACACATTAAAATGCGTATCATGATTTTACAAGCAGAACAGTTCTGTGATTTTTAAAAGGTATCTAACAACACTCAATATTTAGACGAGTAATACAGGAGAGATGGATAAGAATATACCTCAATTCTGAATACTTTTTGCTGTTTCTATGATTTTATATTGTGACCGATCATGTTATTTAAATTTAATAATTTTGTGTATCTGAAAGCACCGTTCTCACAACAATCTGTAAGTATATTCTCTACTAAGAATAGAATTAAATAATCATATTTTTACAAAAGTGTACTATTCTGATAATCTGATACGGGGTTACGAACTACTGCTTACTTAAGAAGTATTCTAATCCATTACAAAAGATTTTTTTATATAATTGACGTCATAATTAATAATTAAAATCTTTTTCTCACTGAGCTAGTTACGTTGAGTAATTAGTTTAATGTTGTTTTTGTATCAATAAAATTTCTTAATTATGTAAAGGCAAAAAACTGTTGAAACAAATACAGCAAAATAGGAAATTTATACTTAAACTCGATATAACGTATATATTGATTTATTATACTTAACCCAATATTTGGTGAAAGCTATTCTTAATTAATTAAGCATCTCTTATCTAAATTATCGTTTAAGATTTTAGCTAAAATTATTTGTCCAATCAATTGCTAGGTTAATGAGTGACATTAAATAGATAACACAAATTATTCTATAAATTTGTTCTTAAAGAGATAAAAAATTCAACGAAGTCCTTAATAATCCATCTTATGGCACTTAACTAGATATCCATTTTGTTTTATTGGGAGTTTTTGGAAAAAAATACTGTTTATTTTTTTTTAATATCAGGCCATTTCCTACTAAATATTACTCTTATCTTTAAAGCGCTTACCTATATATCCTAATATTTTTTTAAGTAGAATGGCTAAATAGCTGGATTTAATTAATGACTATTTATATCAATATATAGGGACAGAAACTAGTATATTACTGTAGTAGTTATATATGTATTATAATTTTAGTAAACACTTCAATCTTTTCTAACATGTAATTAATTCTATTTCAGGCAATTCCAATTTACTGGATGGCCTGTCGTTATCTCAATGTTTTCTTTACTGTTTAATTTCCTAAAACAATTTTTACCAAAGAATGAAATTCTTGATACCTCTGTATTTATTAAAAAAAACCTTTTTTTTAAATGAAAACTACGAATGCTTTGCTAGCAACTGCGGTATCAATAACAGTATACCTTCACCCTTCCTGAAGGAAATTTCGTAATTTCAAATTTCGAATGCAACCACCACCTAGCAATAGGCGTAGCTAGTGATGTGCCGTGCCGAGGTGTTCCTGCGATAACTGCGCCGTGACACGCGATAAACTCCGCCCATCACGCACGCGAGCCTTACTTACTATGACTTTTGTATTATGAATTACTTTAGCCAGTAATATAGACAGCTATTATCAGTGTTATCTTTCTTTATTCGAACAGGCAATAAGGGTATTCTTGATATTGATATTAATTTAATTCTAACAGATTAACCGCAATGAATAATAATCTATATAAGTCTGGAAAACTCTAATGCTTGAGAGCAGCAAGATAAAGTTTTTGGTATAGAAGAAGCATCTCATTTATGCTTCTCTTCATTCTACATATTATGACCTGATAGCTTTAATAGTAGAAACATAACTGTTATAGCAGTTAAAGACATTTCCCAAGTGACATAATGCTATTTCTAGATCTAGCGTCTCGCTTGCTAGTATGAACATATACAGTTATAGTTGCTGTCTAATGCAGATATTTTGTCACAAGATTGTGCCTTGGTTTAAAATATCACTTGGCTTGTAAATATTTATGCCAAAAAGATTCTTCTCTTTATTTCTTTATAAGTACGTTATTATTAAGAATAAGTAAATCGCTACAGATAAAATGTAGTTAAATTAATTATTGAAAGTTATAACATATTTTAGACCTAATTTAAATGTTTCGATTTAAAAAAACTTAAGATACACATCATATTTAAAAGTCCGTTTAGTTGTTTAGGAACTAGGAATTAGCTGGTTAGTTAAATATAGAAATGCTATACAAATAGCGAGAATGAAATAAACATTTACATCGAACACCGTTACTATTTATGCACTCAGTGAAGAATCCGGCCGCGTTAATGCAATCTAAGCTTCTAATAAAATCCAAGTGCAGAACTAACACTCATTCTTGATAAACGGCGGCCATCACTGCACGGCACGGCCTATTATGAGTGCGTGACGTCACCGCCCCGCCCCTCCCGCTTCAATCAAATCGGGAACCCTCGTCATGCCCCCACCCCACGTTTCGCTTTACTGACTCCGCATTTTTTTCTCATAATAATAACGTCGAAAAAATCGCACAAAAAATCCCGACAGCAACGATTCTCATTTCGTCCCTTCCCTATCAAACCGTTTCTTTTTGATCCATTCGTGCGCCGAGGTATTTAGGTATTCGATTTATAAATTATTATTAATTTTGTAATCACAGTTGAAAATCTTAGATTTGATATTGCTATTTAAGTTGGTAAAGGTGTCTCTTTATATAAATCAAGAAATATTAAATAATAGTATTCATTTAAATCATACAATCTAATATCAATAACTGTAAAACTTCTAGACTATATTTTTCTTATAAATTCTTATAAGCTAAAGCAAAATATTTGCATAGATGTCATAATTTCTTATTAGAATGTAAAAGTTATGTTTGTCTTCTTATATGAAAATAAGTTAATTTTTAAAAATTTAATGACTAAAGACGTTAATTCAATTTAATTTTGTTCAAATTTATTATTAGACATTAAAAGACAATTTAAAATAAAAATCATATAAAAATATACACTGCCATCTACGATTGAATAGTAGTACTATTTATTGATCTTAATGTCAATAGATGTCACTTTTAAAAACTATAAAATATTTTTGTATCAAGGTTAATTTTTATAAAACTCAGTCTGATTAACTTGACATAGGTGGGGCTTATTCAAAAATATTTAAAATATAAAAATTGTAGTTATACTATTTTATATTTACACAAAAAATATTCATAAAAACACATTTCATTTCAAACCTTTTTTCTTTTAAAAATTTTGTATCAAATAAAAGGAAAAGTTGACAAAATTGTATTTTTATAACTGTACTAAAACTTTTACCTACTTTATAAAATAATCATCGAAAGCAATTATTCAATATCTACCTGACCATAGGTATCTATATTTCTTTTGAAATCATGAAATAACGAACTGTATTTTCCTTTCTTAGATGACATCTTAAATTGTAGTAATAACCATAAAATATGTTTTTTAATCGTATTATCAAGAAATTCTCATTATCAATGGCAGCCCATCTTGAATACTATAATTTAAAACAATTATATTCAAAACTATTTTATAGATTCTTTAAAATGCACAAAATGAAGTTTTACTTTTTATGACACACGATTCAACTAATTCTGTTACCTTTTAAATATAGTCAAACATTGTAGTTTTCTAATAAAAATATAGATGGCGCTTAAAAAAAGTGTTACTTAAAATATTAAGATGGCGTTAAAATCAACTATTAATTGTTATTCAAACTTGATTATGCACATTATTTCAATATTTATATTCATTAAAAAATACAATTAATTAATACTCATAAACCTCCACATTTCGGATATTTTATTTAATAAAAGATTATCTTAAATGTATACACTCTAACAGACTAGCTATAAGAATAGTTGTTTACCTACTACAACGAAACAATTGTACTGTAAAGGTGTCGGTGTCTATATCACATCGTAAATCACATCTGCGTGATATAACAATTAGCCGGTATGATAGCAATGTTAATTAAACTGCAATAATACCGTGAACACAGCGCAGATTGCATTGCGTTCATTTATGTAATTTGGCAAACATTACTCGCAATGTGATACCACAAGATTGTTTTAGCTAGAAAGTTATTACATATACCTATATCGATACAAATACAATTTTTTATAACACAATCATATTATCAATATTAAATATTACTAAAAATTCTTACGTTATTTGACATATTATTACTTTAGATAAATAAATAGAAAAGCTTGAATTTATCTACCCTCCTGGTTTAGCTGTAACTAGAACTTGCATTACAAAGAGGGATTGCAGGTTTGATTCCCGCCGAAAATATCACCTTTATGATATAGTATTTATAAGTATGTCTACTTATTTTCGAATGTTAACCGGGTATGAGGAATATTAAAATTCCGCCCGTGTCACGAAATATGGAAAGGTCGTGAAGGGCGTAATGCGCATTTTGACTTCAGTTATTAATATGCAAAGAAACTCGTCGTTTTGACCTTTTAATTTATGTACATCTCGATTGACCATCTCCGTGTATTATTAATGTATCTTGATTTAAAAAATTTGTAATAATAAACGTTGTTTTGCCATATGAATTGTTTATATCTATTAAAAAGGGGATTGGTGTCAGAACGGTGAAAATTTAGGGTTATAGTATTTTTTAACGCCACATCATCAAAACTTAGAAACAACCTCTTTTTAGTGGTAGATCATCTTTATTTCTTAAGGGAATGATAAATAGACTACAACGGATTCTCTGATCTAACGAATTTATATAATAAAATTTCATAAAAATTGGTCAGGTCGTTTCTGAAGAGTTGGCAACAAACATTGTGAGACGAGAATTCTGTGGGTATATATAGATATATTTACTACAACCATCTTTATTGACAATGTTCAATCCTTTGTAGAGACACCTACTGTTGGAATGTCCGGCATTTTGATTGCGTCGCATTTTATTGATAGCTCCGTTTGATTGCTACATTCCTGGTATCTGTTCTAGTGGTAGATGCTTTATGTCCAAGGTGGCTATAATTGTGTGTCCGACGTAAATTTAATTACCAACACTCCATATCAATCAATGTCTGAAATATCTTGATTTAAACTATATTTTAAATAATTATTAAAGTCACCATTCATGATGTTCAGTTCTTCCTGTTCCATGAAGACATCCCCTCCATAAAAAAACCATTTT
>JAOSYY010000010.1:2236851-2259939 GCA_025727935.1 Hebomoia glaucippe
ATAATGTTAAAAAATCATTAAATCTGACTACTGTTCCTAAAAATATCGCCTTACAGCATTATGTTAGATACTCATAATTAAATAACTTTCTATTTTGATTTTTTTCTATTTTCGAATCATATCTACTATTAGTTTTCTAAACAATTTCACTTAAACAACACGAAATCAGTGCGTGCTTACACTTAGTAACCAAAAATTACTTCCAAGTTACTCTAAATTACATTATAACTCGAGGGAGAGGCCGTCTGAAATAAGCCGTCACATTCTGTATGAAAAATCATGAAACGTGAGTAGGTACAATGAAAATTGCATAACTTGCTTGATTAAATTACGAACTTGGGTTGCTTAATTAACTGTGTACATAGGATTTCACTCAGTGCGTCACACAACACCGAATTTACTCAGGAGAGTCATTAGTAACGTCTCTTTGACGATATAGAAAAATTTTACATGGAATTTTTGTTTTAAATAATAACGGTCTATTCCCATAATGTGAGTTTTCTTGCGATTAATATATATGGGGTGTACGAAATGAAATACCTGCTTTAAATGGATATGCCAAAATTGTTGTAATAACGAGGCTTTGCAGGTAAATGTGTGATTTAAATTTACTTAAAAAATTATATAGAAGGGTAAAATTTATTCGATGAGTATTAAAGTTTTTGTATGTCTTTGACATATCTATAAAATAACATTGACTTTTAAATTCATAAATATAAATTAAATTAATGTATCTTTCACATTCATTTAGATAAATAACATTTTTTATATAAGGATATATAATTTTTTCACCTTTTGAATTACAAAAAAAATCAAATTGTCTATTTTCTAATAAGACAGGTATTGAACTAAATTGAATTACAAAGCGTTCTACAAATAGATAGAGAAGGTAGGATGAATAATAAATCAAAAATAACCTTCCGCGTTAAAGTCCAAAGGAATTCAGTACTAAAATAAATCAGGACCACTTTATTCCAACAATAGCGCTCTAATTGACAAATAGTGGAAATGATAAATACCGGCGTCAGAAAATTTCTCAAAATATCCTCTTTGATCGTCATTTGATTAACAACTACCGACTGTCCCACGCGAAACGATATTAATATTATTTTTAATATTCACAGTCTATTAAGCTATATAATATATTTTAGGAGTGATTTATCTTACACTACTCTTCTAGATGATTCACAAATATTTTTGCCGATTTTTCATGCAAAGCACTTGATCTGATCTATGTAGAATTCATAAATTACTTTTTTAAACATAGTGGTATCATTTATTAAAGACTCGTTTGAAGTGTGCTACGTGTCACGAAGTACAACGTTTTTTGATGTTAACACTACATTTTTAATAGGTAAGGAAAAAATGTATTCACTTTGAAAATAATTTAATACTGACATCATAACAATCTCATACTCGTATGTTATCACCCAATGGGAATAAGGTCGACTTATATATTACAGTCACCTGAATTTATTTTTCAAACACAATCTTTCTATTACAAGTCGACTTTGTTTTTGAAAACAAGTCCATACATAATTTACATAAGTATTAGGTATTACAGAGGAAAAATAATGATTTACCATATCCACATTGTCCATATATCCTACAAAGCGGTAAAAGTAACTGAATATAACACGTTTATTGTACTATATTAGTGGCAAATAACAAATTTAACAGTTTTAATGTCGTGTATGAAGTTAACTAATTACTTGACACGGTACTTAGATACTTGCAAAGGGCATGAGAACTGGCTGTCTCGTTTCTGACTCACGAAACCAGTTAGGTATAAATCAAAGCAGCAGGTTATCAAATTATCAAAAGCACGTGAGACTGTTAATTTCCTCGTCGGTCAGTTTAAAGACAAGTTCCTTGAACCGGGTCGAAGATCTTATCTTAACCCCATAATTGCGGACTAGAGCTTCGTACTCCGAAGATAAAAAACTAAGTAGATAGATAATATCATGTTTGTACTTGGAAATCATTTCAATTCCTTCACGTAAAATGGTAATGAAACTGGTCCATTACTCATATGTAGTAGATATTTTTACAGCAATTACAGTATCAAGTGTCTAAAGTGAGAAAATGTAATGAATTTTAATTATTACGAGTAAACACCTGCTATTCATTCCCCCTTATGCAAACAATTTTTAATTTTAAACTTTATAATGAACATTTTACATCATATATTTATAAGTGTGTACAAAAATTGGACAAAGCTAGTGGTCGGAATGTAAATGGAAATTGAAAATTAAAAAAATTCGGGGTTCCTCCCGCCTGGGGAGCGACGAAATCGTAAATTTAAATTGTCCATCCCTCAACATGTAAATTTTCCGAGAGAGCCTTTCAATTCCAACCTACTGTGAAGTATTAACGCTTATGAATTTATAAAGCGTCTCATACATTTATGCAATTTTCAATTATTGTTTTTATATGAAAAACAATTTCATAAATTTTGATTCTTTTATCATAAAAGTTACGAACGCGATCAATCGGACCGAAAAGAAAACAAACAGTCGATATGAAATTTCCATTCAAAATAAAGACCGTTTGATTTAGTTTATTATTTATACAGTAACCGCATAACAAATAACATCTGCAAGGAACATATTGTCTAGAGAGACGCCGCCATCATTAACTGTCGCTAATGAAGCTTGAGCTTTTGAGTTTTAAATAACTTGCCTCCGTTCAAGGGGCGGGTATCACTGCCGAGTACTTTACTATGTAGATTTTTTACTTTAGGGAAATGTTTAACAAACCGTATCAAAAATTTGCTGTATAACCTTACAGAGACGTCCATTTACTACGTAGTTCAATTTCAGGCTTGCGAACGAATGGAAGCAAAATATCCTACATAAAAATTATAATCCTAAAAGTAATGTAGATCTACGTGAGGAATTCGCTTTTATTACTGTCCACATTATGTGACTAGTTTTTATTGTTAGTGAATTCCAGTAGCTGTCACGTTAAGTACGCTATAAATTTCATACATTTAACTAGTCAAGTGAGATCTTACGATAAAATCACAGATTTAGTGATACTTGCGTCTCAAAATACAAATTAACGTCGTCGTAAAGTTATGTCGTCGGCCCCTGGCGAGCTTGTCACTCATGCTCCATCAACTGCTTCGAAACGCCGAGGCTATGACAACAGGTCAGCCACATGACGTGACTGTATTTCATCTCCCTGTCTCATTTTTGAGGAACCGTTTCCTTCGGCGAGACAAAGACAAACGTTCAATTTACGAATGCTTTTTCTGCAATGAACAGAGGGTTCTCTTTGTAGACAGGTTGTCGCTAATAGGCATTTAAAAGTTATGCGGTTTATTAACGTCATGTGTGTTCTAATCTCAGTACGAGTGTTAGTCTTTACATCGCCTGGTCGATCGATAGCTGAGTGTGGTGACTCGGGTGCTAGCTCGCCAATCATAATATTCAATCGATTAATCCGATGATGACTGATAGCGCCGAAGAAATGTTTATTAATAGATTCGCTAAGTGCATTCAACTTTCTTTCCAGATTCGCCGAGCATCCGATGAGGATACCCCGTCCGTGCACAGCTCGTGACGCTCCAGCGGGTTCGATCGCCGCCGTGTAGTGAATGGAATCCGAAGTGTTTGTGTGACTGATAAAGTGATAGTGTCGGCCCCAGTGGCCGAAAACCTGCGACGGAAGATACGGACGCGAGCCGCGCGGGCTGCGGGCCCGCGATGAGCGCCAACAATTGCGACAGTATGACATATTTCTCAAACGCCTACATGCCCGACATGAGGAACGGAGGTGGCCACGACCACCAGCAAGCTCACGCGCACTATGGAGCTGTCCCGCAACAAGGACACGAAATGGAAGGCTGCGATCCGCAGCTTAGACCTACACAGCATCATTATTCCGCGCAAACGGCGCCAGGAATGCCCTACCCTAGGTTTCCACCTTATGACCGGTTGGGCTATTACCAACAAATGGAACAGAACGGGTACCGACCCGATAGTCCGTCTCAAATGGGTCACATGGGTCCTAAAACGGATGGATATGGGCCTAATGGCCATCAACCACCGGCACCTGCCGTTTATACGTCGTGTAAGCTACAAGCTGCAGCGGCAACAGCAGGCGGGGTGCCTGGAAGTCCGCCCTTAGAGCAGGCCCAGCAAATGCCCCATCATATGCATCCACAGCAGCACATGGTGCAGCACGGAGTGCCGCCACACCAGCAACATCTCATGTACCCAGTGGACGACATGCAGCATCAAACGCAGATGCCTCCGATGCATCAGCAGTCAATGCACGCGCAGCAGGCGCCACCTCAGCAGGCGCCGCCGAACACCAACGCGTCACTACCCAGTCCACTCTACCCCTGGATGAGAAGTCAATTCGGTAAGTTTCAATTTAAATAATTTATTGAAAGTAAACGTTGAACAGGATTACAAAAACCTTTTCGCTACTCGTACGTATTGATGAAACAATGAGTGCCAGAAACAATGAAATTCCTTCTGTGCACGGATTATTTATGGGCTTAACTGGCGTTCAAAAGGAATTTCACTTTTCATAAAATTTACAACTTCCGACACAAAAGCGTTCACCTTCTGTTTTGCTGACGCCGATGGCGAACAATACGTCCTCAACTTGCGCTACCGACTCCTACTGTTTCGGAATTTGTCTTTGAACTAATTTATGGTAAGATTGCTTGATTTATGGGGTGTTATTGTAATCAGTTTAGGTCACGTTTGAAGCGAATTTTAAATTTAGTTTATGTCTAACAATCGACCGGTGTGTATTGGATTATTTTGTCGCTCATATCTCTCAAGTCGCTACATACCCATATATTATGTAGGTACGTGAAGTGTCGTCTAGTTCATGTTAATGTTGTTTGTGTTGTTAATTAGTTAACTTGTTGTAAGTAATTACACTTTACCTATTTAGTAAAACTACAAACTAAGTCTTCTATTTATTTAATTAATGAGCATGTAACTATATACATGTTGCGTTAGGACGAATTAAAATATAATAATCAATCATAAATTATATACCTAATGCTGAATTAATAAGTAGTGATCAAGTATTTAAAGGACCACCGTGTTTATAATAACCCATATCAGAACCCTTATCTTGTCAATTTCTTGGCAGACAGAACTTGCCAATTTATACACAACTCTTGGAAGCAAGTTGCTCCAAGTTTGTCGAAGTTAATTAATTTCGAACGTTTGATGAGGCAGAGATGGATTTCAACTTTGGCTTTGTACTCCGTGCCAAATAATAGCAATAGAACCCGTATCTAATTTGTTTGTCAACATTCATTATGAATTACAATATTTCTTGATAAAGGAAGATTTATTAATACAAATTGAAAACATTTTAAAGTCATATCGTAAAATTTATTATCCATTATTCGATTTGGGTGGTCATAGCTTTTAATAATTATTACTTAAATGCGCTAATATTCTTACGTAGCCCTGTTGCAAGCTTGTTAACCGTCCTTAAAGAACTAAAAAAGTTCAAGAACAAGATGACAATGTATTTAGAATAAGACACATACCATTCGAATACTCTTGACGGTATCTTTAGAACGCTTTTGAAGTCCTTACTCTACTTGAAACTGTTTCCTTATTAATTATCTTCAAAGTTGGGCTGGGTGTAGAAAAAAGTTTAACCAACCACAGTGCGGCGATAGAAATAGAAATTTACTAGATCATAAAGGAATGCTAGTACGTTATAGGTGTATATGCAAGTATGCATAGCGCCCCTCCGAAAGAGTATCGTTTGACCAATTATCTGAGAATATGTGTGATTTATTGCTTGAGAAAATCGTATGGTAGAGACTACAGAACATGTTTATGGTAAAAGGAGTATACGTTATGGTTTATTCCTTATTAGTTCACATTGATTTATTTTACCATTTCAAAATTCAAGTCTTGCTATGCAGTTACTACTGACATACTGAAATTACCTTTTTATGTTTTACATCTGTAATCAAATCTTGGAAAAGAACTGTAATTTATCTCAAATTGTCATAATGAAATTAAACACAAATCTATTAACAAAGATTGTAAAAAATCTATCAGTAATCCGTGATTTACCTCACTCTATAGTCTATACATGCAATGACATATGGCCACTGACTAACGGCATAGAAAGATAGACTCACCTAGCTCAAGGTAGGCCGCGATAAGTCGCTCGAATTGAGGTGGAAATGGAAATATAATGGGAACCACCCCCCACCCCTGTCAGCGCTCCGCACAATGCCGAATAGACGACTTGTTACATTTCATTGTTCAGTTATCAGGCCTCGGGCCTTTGTGTACGGTTGATGATTGAATAGAAGAATTTGTTTTGGTGCCTGCCTCTGATTTTCCACGTTTGCCACTGAAAGCTCAAATCGTTTCGTAAACGGTGTACAATTACAAATAAATGTCGGTCACTTTTTTATTGATATCATTTTAAATAAAAGTAAACGCGTTTAAACCTCACTTATATCATAAATGGGAAATTTTGTGACTGAAGATGTTTGACACTTTTTCATGCGAAATATATTGAACGGATTTTAATTAAACTTTATAAAAATATAGCTAATACCTCAGAATAATAAATAAGGTGTCATTTATTACACCGTTAGTCGGACTTAAACGAAACACCTCTCTTTCACTGATTATTTTTCTTTAAGAATTCTCCTATGTATTCTCCTTGTATTTCCGCAAATTGTTAAAGACGATTCGTCAACCACTAAGCCTCTGGTTTTTTCGTCTTAAGTCATACTTGTGCATGATCTAATATGAATATTCCTGTTCATAAATATTTTCGTTCGTGTGATTATTTACACAAACTCCTTATATTGTATTCATCATATTGTCACATGGATGTCTATATTACCATTACATATATACAATACTTATGTATAAGTATAAGGCTCCGTGGTACTCGAATCGTTTCATTTGGTATGAAACCTTATGGTATCCAAAAGATCAATGGCAGGCAGCCCTTGTGCAACGCTTTTCAAAAGCTCCAGTTTTCCGGTGTTCTGATAAGCTCTATTGTAAGAACTTACCTTTGATCGATCTTCGAATGTCGCCGCCAACAATGACGACAAATGTGCCCTTAGATTGAAGTTCCCATTCGAGGGGTTGATTTTTTCTATTCACATACAGAGATTAGGAGTCGTACGCATAGGTAACGTGTGGATTAAGAAGGGATTAAATTAAAGTCAATTAGATGCAAACTTTTACACACATGTTATAGGAAGTAGTAATAGTATTTTATTTACCATTTAGAATGGTATATATAAATAATATCTATCATTTAATTAACAAATACAATTGACACTGCGTTGAAGAAGAATTATTGATTGGATATTATTGTTTGGCTAATTAAAGTATTTCTGAATATTTAAGCAAATAACTCCATAAAATTTGTAATTCAATCGTAGAAAATCGTTTTTATTCCGTACTAAGAATGTGTTTCCCGTTTTCTAACTTCCCCTTGTATGTACACGTGCATATTTGCATACAGATTCTTTTATACGAGGGGTAAAGTAAAAATACATTTCTAATTTTTTGTACTGGCAACTTTCTAGTAAATCCGGTCTTGAGCTGTTGAAGGACAGCTATTCGGTTCCATAATATTATTTTAACTTAGGTATACGAAAGTAAACATCTCTATTTTTTATAAATTTTGTTGCGTCTTAAGTATATTATTAGGATTTAAATTATTTATAAATGAAGTTATTTCTGTATAATATAGGATCTCCGTTTAATTTTAGTAGTCTGATGTCTATTGTTATCAAGACTTTATGATATAGACAAACTTATAATTAATTTAAAGTAATAATGTCATAAATTTTTAAAAGAAGAATTCTATCATTCTGTAGAAAAATAACTTTAAGTACATGTATAATTAAATTTTAAGCTGTGCTACAAGTGCGCTTATAAAAGCTTCAATCGTAGTATTGTTATGGATCAATAGATGGCATTTTAATAAACTTTATGTTTTTAATTAAAAGATCTTTCCTTTACGAACGCAACTTACGTAAAATATTTGATCTATTTATACAGTCTATAATTGTGCTAAAATACTCCTAATATTATTTACTATATAATATTATTATATTTTATCGAAAAAAAGCTGTGATGTGTAAAGAGTCCACATGTCTTCTTAGTCTTTGTATTTATTAAGGAATAGTATCTAACAATATTAATGATCAATTTTATGTTAAGTTTATCAAATAAATCTTAAATCTAAGAAAAGGCACTCTGTCTACGTAGATGAAATTCTTTCTATTTATCAAATACAAACTATATAGAAACATCTGCAACTTATTAAAAAACCATTATATCTTCTAATTATTATTATGAAGCTTTATCTGAATTCTGAGCCCACCAATCCCATTATTATTTACGTCCGACGAAGGTTAACACACACAATGTTGAAAGGGATAGGTACACATTGACAACACGTTAAAGCTATAGCATGTGTGTGTTTGTTGTTGCCATATATCAAAAATTACCCATAAATTGGAAACCATTGATTGTCTTAAATATAAAAAAATCCTTTGGTACATATTATCCACTTTTTTAATTCGATGTTGGTACATAATTATTAGTTTCATTATAGTAATTATGTAATGGTCTTTTATAAGATCATTAATATACAGGATGTTTGGGGACTGCTCCCAAAAACGAAAATGTGTGATAGTACTAATGATACCTTTGATGAAGGGACGAAAAAAAATCGTTCCTGACTAAAAAAAGACATATTTATAACACTTTTAATTAGCATTATTTACGCTCCATATTGTAAGTACAGCTAAATAAAATGATAGTTTCATAAAAAATACATTACTTTACTAAAAAAAAGAACAAGCAATGAAGCATGATAACAAAAGCAGCAGGACGTAAACGTTTTAAAAGTATTATTTTTTTTAGTCCTGATCGAATTTTATTCCGTCCCTTCATCAAAGGTGTTATTAGTACTATCACATGACTTCGTTTTTGGGAGCAGTCACCAAACACCTGTATATAAGAGCATAAAAATTCTGTCTCTTTATTCATTACTTAAGTAATGTCTGTTTATATATGTATAATATAAGGTAAGCTACTTAAATTATCACACTCGCAATATTTTTCGTTAAGTCACGAATCAAATGCATAACCGAAAATCTCATATCAAAAAAGGCGAGCTTAAGGAAATTTTGTTGACAATGTTGGCAGCATTATTAAAATAATCGTGTTCCTTTTTCTTCTTATATCGCTATCTCGGTCTCGCACTAAGTGAGGTAAGCTCTACCCTACATTAATTAAACGTCGAGATAGAACGCCAATCAAACTTTGACCGCCGCTAAGCCGATGAAGCCGAACTTATTATATGGTATTAAAATTCCATTTAGCTCCGTGAACCATTTCAAATTGAAACAGAAACGTAATAACACATATTATATTATGATTACTAATTTTTTATAATGACTCCAATTTCAATATTGTTATCGAAAAGAGCAACCGTGTATCCATGCTATAACAATTATCATTTGGGCATAATTGCGGTTGGTTTCCTGTTAAGGTATCACCGCCATATTATTGTGATATTAAACTACGCGGGCTAAAAAACGGCGTATCATATGTTGTGTACACATGTGTGAGTTGACAGCATATAAATCATAAAATGTATACTTGTAGGTAGCGATATCGACGGAGGATCGGAAAAAACCCCTCGTTTCCTGCCTAGATCACACATGACCGGCCTGTCTATCTGCCAGACCCGTGTCAAATATTCTCTGGAGCGAAGTCCGCCCCTCTCGGCTTCGGGGGAGACCCCGGGGGACTCGCTGTCCCGCGGCGAAGCTCATCTTGGAGCCCTAATGCGTTCCGCGACTATTACACATAGATGAATTTCTACTCACACACGCGCCGCAATCGCTTACGAGATTATCTACTAAGAAATTTCTTTCGTATAACATCAGAGCATTTCACGATTGAATGCTTTCTTTTTCATTAAGATTTTCGCGTTCGTGACAGGCGTTGAAAAATCACCCTCGCCAGCACCTTTCATAACTTTTCGCTTCGTGATCCGAAGCGATTACTCACATTCTATCGCCTTCTCAAATATTCATTCGTGTTTTGCCCGCTGCAAATTATCTTAATGGTTCTAACAAACTGTAATTAGACTGGAAGGGATCGCCCTGGAAAGCCATTATTGTCGTATTTTTATACTCCGACATGTGATTAGTTAATAACCATATTCAATTTCCGTGATAGAAAAGTTGATCATGAAAAAAGGAGGGAAGTTATTGAAATTGAGTTGGTATTGATCGATCACGGTTGGGTGTTGGAGTGAGTCGGAGGTCGGTGGCTGCCGCTCGGGGTAGGATATCCCGTCGGCAGGCGGAGTCGGGCGCGGAACAAAGCTCCGGCAGCCTAACAAAGACGTCACCGGCCGTGCTAGCGACGCGGAGTTATGACATCCATTGTGCGCAACAATACCCAACAAACGAGTTTGTATAAGCTATTAGGTACGCGCATTAATATATATTTTTTGTTCACCCGAAAATTTAGCATTCCATTACAAGGGAGAGAAATGAAACGCCCGCCGCATGAATTATATTAAAATATATTTGAATATTTCATTTGACACCTTTTTTGCGGGCGGAATTTCGTTCAATCCCGGAGCGGCGTAATTTTTAGCGTACACCAAAACGAAATTTTCGGTGAATAACATTCCATTTCAGATGCAAAACACGACGGGAATCAGCGTCGACACAACGCTGACTGATAGCTTTGTATTCGCGATATAAATTCTTTTCGGGCTCTGACCAAATGTTTTTGTATGATTTATCATTTTCGACGTCAACATACATTTTAATGGATACATTATCTGTCGAACTTTCCGAGCGAAATAATATAGAATTGTGTATCTAGTGACATTATAACCTATGAGTGCACTAGTTAAGACTTGTTTAGGGTTTTCTTACCTGCTTTGCTTCAAACAACGTTACTGAAATTATTAGGGACATAGGTAAAGGTAAATAATAAAACTAGTCCTTTCTCTAATACAAATAACTTTCATCAAATATAACATAAATAGCACCAACTATTTAGCCTCATTAAGTTCTTGTACTACAATATAAGTTTAAAAGGAAGTATTAATTCAGGAATCATTACAATCAGTTACATTCAAGATTATCTTTATTAGAATCTAGATCTCACTTTATTCTATATAAATTGTGTCTCAAGTAAGAACACAAGATTATTTTTCATGTCATGGAATTCTAGACATTTAAACTAGAATTCAGATGTTTCTTAATATAATCTAAAATGCCTTAACATATAAGACAATATTTTTAAATAATCATAAGTCTCAGAACTGTTCTAACTCATTATTTTTATGTTTAAAAGGGCTATCAAACTTTCAGTTCCAGATTTTCTTAAAAATAGTAATACCTTTTTCCTACGAAAACTAGCTGCCCTCATAACAATAGACGTTATATAACAAAAGTCATTAGGCAGGTTCGTACATAGTGAACTGCGAACGCAGATTATGTCTACGGCCCGCCCAGCGCAGGGATGATTAATATCCAAGCTTGAAAGACTCCCACATTTTTTTGTTTTTTTTTTACTGTTCATATCGATCAATTGTTTCATTTCCTCGTGTAATCAAGATTCGTGTTTGTGCTGTATTACGGAATGTTGTTTATGGTACATTAATAATAAATGTCAAGGAAGTTCTGTGTTTTTAATAATGGCGATTTTGATAAGAAAACCTTATTGATATCTTAGAAATTATCTCAATTGTAAATTTCATATAAGAACAATACAGAGTGAAACTTTAGAAGAATCTCTTTAAAGTAAATTATCTTATAAAATTCTGAAAGAGTTATTTAAGTAAAATTGAAAATACCGTTAAAATTGCATCGTTTAAATTTGAAGCAACTTTATTACATTCGTGTAAGCAATGAAGCCTTCAAGTCGAATCCTTTTCGCACGATGCTGTATCAATTAAAATTATTAAGCAGCTTTAACCTTCGCGAACGAGTTCGTTGGAAACCAGCAATTTTATTTACGACGTGTAAGCGTTTAAGAGAAATTGCATTAATCTGAATAACCGTTTGATATCATGTACGATGTTGCAATACACTGAGTGTCGGGCACGTTTTAAAAAGCCGCAACTTTTAATATTGTTAAAACAATTGAAACTATATTACTTACGCGATAAGGGCCTAAATGAAATGTCATAAAAGTTTGACTTACGCGATTGTGTCTGCGCGAAATATATGAAATTGTAGGACATGAATTATGGATTGTCGATATCGCTTCAAGCTGTTGCTGTATTTTTTTCGTATTTCTCCGGCGCGATACCGCAACGAATTAAATTAAAAGCTCTTTTCACTTGTCATCCCTTGATGAATTTGGTATTTAGGATTACACGTTCGGAGCAAGTTTGTTATTTTTAGCGACTTAAATATTATGAATGGTAGGTTTAATCAGAGAGTCGAGATATATATTTAACAACGACAATTAATATTCTGACGTTTCGCGAATGATTAACTGGTTCAGGATATTGTGGTAAGTAGCTATTTGTAGTTTAATATTAAAGGTAAGGGAGTATGATGCACTGCGTTGTACCTACTAACGTAATAAAATATATATTACTTAAATAATATTCTTTGGAACTAATTTTAAATGTTATGGCACATTAAATTCATGAAAATATTAAATATCACATCTCACGTTATGCGCTATGACGTTTACATGACATTAATATTTCTTTGCTTTTATATATATGTTATTCTAAAACAATATTTGCGAATATGTTACGAAAAGAAAAGAATGCGCCTGCCTCGTTTGAAGCAAGTATTTTATTTCGACCCTTTACCTCAGTAACCAGTACAAATGCGATCCGGGTACAAGCCGGTCAATAATTCAACACGCACTTCATCCGGATAAATGTAGCACTACAACTCTATAGTGTATTGCTAAGATTATATTTGATTGTACAAGTTTTTTACAGTAGATAGAAATGGCTTTCAACGAGGACTTAAAAGGTTTTCAGACTGAGTTTTTTTTAAGATGAAAGAAAAAGAAAGAACCCAAAAAATATCATAACTATAGAATAATTTAGGTATTTTTATTACAAAGTAGCAATTCGCTGTGGCTTTACCTGGGTTTAGTTCATGTAGGCGTGACGATAATGATGAAGTAAACATAGCCAAAGTTTCTACTCATAAAATTAAAGTCTCATCAATATCGGTTTAGCTGTTTTTTGAAGTAGATACATAATGTTACAAATCGCGTTTCTTTTACAACAACTGCATAGATCCAATTATATCTTTAGAAAAGTCGTAATTGTTACATTAAAAAGAGGCAATTTCATTTATAGTACATGTCTGTGGTAATTTGACTATCTATGAAACCATAGAGTTGTATAGAAATGTTCATAATTGTGTAATAGATAACAAATGACTTCGTAAATGAAGGTTTTACGTGTGGACCGATATTTGTTTACCTACATCCTAACTTAAAGTTAAGCTTAAGGATTAGCAATGTTAACGTTAGTCAGTCATATCGATCTCATCATAAAATATCGTCCACGAGTCTGTGAAAGTAAAGCGAGGGTCCTTCTCAAATGATTTATTGCCGCCGGCGTCATGTGCAGCCCTAGATGCGTCTTGGGTATAGAGAAAATGCATAAACACGAATTAAATATTACTCTATCAAAATTACACAAGTCCGAAACCGTTTGTGTATTTAATAAGTTTTATCTTATGATAATAATGTGATAAACATTTTTTTTAATTATTATATACCTAGAATAGATATATAATAATTAAAAAAATGCTTGTGTATATTCTCAAAATAAAAGTATTCGCTTCGGAACGTACTAAATCACGCATAGACTTAGGTCGTCTAAGAACGACATTTGTTAGAAAAACAAGTATTTTTTATCTACACATAGTAAATTGGTAGACACAGTGTGTCTGTATATTAAATGGATTTATCAAAAAATAATTGTGGGCGGATTAAAGATAGACAATAGAACCGAGTTTTTTAATTTGCCATAAATTATATGTTGCTCAACTAAAGGTTATTGATAAAATCGACATAAACGTGAGCGAAGTCGCGGGCAAAAGTTCTTATAAAAAAACACCATACATTTTCACAATAATAGTTAAGACACAATTACGAACTCAATCATATCAATTCAATAATTGAGAATTCAGTAGATATTGTATTAAGTTTTCACCTCAAACGTTTGTTCGACGTATGCGCTTAATACTGTTATTACGAACGGTTTAAATCTGACGTTGGGATCATGTTTTATGCATCTGAGCGCGATGAAACCGCCAGTGTAATATATAAAGCCCTATGGGAGAGGGATTTCTTGAGCTTTATTGTGTATGATTTTGTTTTGCACTCGTAAGATCTTGATACGTTTATTTAAACGATATTCGTATTTTTTTTAATTATTCCTATCTTTCTTACCGTGGTTTCACTCACTTTAATGTTATTTTTGTCCACCGATTACTATTCATATGAAAACAAAACTTATTTCAGCTTATTCCTATTTCAAAAAAGTTTTGCTGCTCCCATTTTTAGGAGTAGTTTGAAAAATAATACGAACGTACATTTTAATATAGACACGCTACACCCTTTAAGTTTTCACCAAGAAAAAGAAGTCGTCTTCATAGTCCTAAAGATATACTTCAATGCTAAACTTCATCATAATGTATTTCGCTTTTTTGATGTGAACACCTAACGAAGAATCTCGTTCACATTTTTAATATTAGGAATATTATTGCTTTATTTGTCAAATGTGTGAAGTTTCACCATGTGCTTACTAAATAGGAATATATTATGCATTTACGGGATTTCATTGTCGGAAGTCGAAAGTCTGAAAACATTTTTAATGAGGCGGATTTCTGAAGATAAGAGGAGTTAGAAAAAACCTTACGAAAAACAGATTCATTCATATTAAACTTTAACATTCTCAACTCTTAAAAGGCAAATGAAACTAAAAAAATAAACGTTTTTTAGTCTGCTTCTTTAAGTGCTCGACTATCTAACCCACTTAACTTTACACAGAAGCGTTTATTCTTTTTCATAATGGACTTTTCATTGCAAATTTTGATGCATGGCATAGATAAAATGAGCTATTATTTATTATTGGCATGCTGGCCCTAAATTTTGTTCGCAAATATTGTAATGAGGCCGGACGTAGACGCATTTGGGTGGCTCATGAGGACGGCATAGCAATCATCATTTAATATAAACCTACCGATATTCATTGGACAATATAATTTACATTCTTGAATGCGTCCCAAAATCCGGTAGCGATGAGGCTGTTATCAATTTCCTGAGCAACAAGTGGCCGATAATTTTGAACCCGACTGCATAGCAGGAGTACTGGAATCTTTTTACATTTTTGTGCTTGTTTAATAAAATCTCCTGAAACTCGCATGCTTGATTCTATTATTACATTGCATTTACGTAATAATGTATGCATTAGAATGACTCTTTGAGAACTATCTTTTGCTTATTGTTTTTTCTTTCTCTTGCGCAAAGAGAGAGCAACGAAATGAACTTACTATTTGACGCGGTTTAAAATTACTAATTAAATGTTGGAAAACTGTTAAAAATATCCCTTTTAAAATAACTAGTTAGGTATAATTTCACAAGAACCTATTGTATACTTAGATATGTATATGCATAGTGTGGAAAACATTTTTAAAAATATTTATTTTGGAATTCTATTTTTGTTTGAACCCTAAAATATAGCCTAAATTTAACGTCTTCGTATATAGCTTAATTAATATGTAGGTAATGTTTTAAAATTCAAGATAAATATATTAAGACTTGAAGAGAATTATCGGTGAAATGTATATGTGTATAAAATAAGCTCATAATACCCAGCTTAGTAAGTTTAAGGTATCATTATGCAGTTTCCGGAAAACAGTAGTTAGCTTGGCGTCTTTCGTACTGTTTTCATGTTACAATTTACAAATTCTTCGAAGTTCGCGTGCCGATCTTGTAATGCAACCCGTTTCGCGTGTTTTTGCATCGAAACAAATCAAAATAATCTTTCAAGTATTTTCATATTATATTTTCGATTACGTATGTATTAACAAAGCTCATGTTTTTTTCTTTAAACACATGGCAAACTGTTTTAAACAAATCCAATTTATGTATTTTCATATCGTACAAAGTACAAAATTAAATAGATTTTCTAAGCCGTTTATCTTTTAATAATCATTCGCTTCGGACCTTCCCAAAGAGTAATGGATATAAAATAAAAAAGACTTCAGGCATTTTAAATTATTTTAATTGGTTTCGGTAGTAGCTCAGCTCTCGTCTTCATATTTAAACACACCTTATGATGTACCCCTGCAATATTGCGTGCATTTATACGACAACGAGACAATCCATCAGAATTAATAATACATTATTTATTCATTGCACTGCACCTGACGTACGTATTCAAATAATACTGTTCTTTTATTGACTTTACTTCTTATTTCAACGCCATTTTTTAAAGGTTTAAAAAAAGTGTATAGCTATACGAATTTCCAAGTGCTCTAACGTTTCTAGATGCGTAGTAGTAACTTGTATTCTGAAAAAGACACAAATCTTCGTCGGTAAACTCTTTATGATGGAATGAGAAATAGTTGTCACTGAGACGTTAACATAGACGCCTAACGCACATAATCGTCTGCCAATATTTGATCGTTCAGTGCGCGATACGAAATGTCATTTACACGTAAACTTTGTATCTCAAACGAAGAGAAATATCGAACAAGCAAAAACAATTAACAAATTGATAAGCTCAAAACAATTTTCAATTAACTCCGGCTGAGTGTTCGCTGTTTACAAATAACCATCATTTATCAGGAATACCTATGCAGTTTTTTAATCTGGCCGGTTTGCCCCGGGGCAGATGATTAAAAACCCTTCTGTTTCTTTTCGAAATTAACATTTTTTCGTTATCCAATTTCAGAACGGAAGCGGGGACGGCAGACGTACACGCGATACCAGACGCTAGAACTGGAAAAAGAGTTCCACTTCAACCGGTACCTGACGAGGAGACGGCGAATTGAGATCGCGCACGCGCTCTGTCTCACCGAGAGGCAGATCAAGATCTGGTTCCAGAACCGACGCATGAAGTGGAAGAAGGAGAATAAGACCAAAGGAGAGCCAGGCTCCGGAGATGAACCGGACAACATGAGTCCGCCAACTTCACCCCAATAGAGCCTCCTATCCTAGATCGCGCGATCAGTGAAAGCTAAGAGCCCGTTTCAAATGCGAATATGGCCTTCAGTGTTCATTTATTTTCATATAAAATTGTGCACGGATTCAAAACGATTGCTCGCAACGGAGTTACTAGAACAGTTTAATTTGTATAAATTGTATGTTGGACTTTTCATAATATTACAATAATACTTATACGTAACTTAGTGACTTGACATAAAGAGTAATGATAGTGTGACGAAGAGATTTTTACAATTGTTAAGTATAAATTAATTTATAGAACAATCTCAATACCAATAATTACCAAAAACGCGGTGCGGATTTAGCTGCGGCTTTATGTGATTTCATTATTTATGTAGCTGGGAAATCTTTATTTCTTGGATTGGAGTAACGTCTATTTTAAAGTGCTTTGCTTACAGGCTCTCTACGAATTTATTTTTTAACTAAAAATCAAATAAGATTTTAATTACGCAGTACGTCTTTATTTGATGTGAGAAAAGCACTTTTAAAATAATCATCTAAACAAAAGTTTTTATTTTAATGTTATTAAATCAACAAAACCGTAAGGACCTCTTATAATTAACCATTGATAAGACGGCAATTAGTATCCATATTGTTATTATTTAATATATTTGATGTTTTATTTCTAATTAAGCTATCGAAATGCTATTTTGTACATATAAAAACTATAATTTAGAATTTACGATTATGTACAATTGTTTTAGTGTGAATATTTGATATAAATGATAAGTTATCGTTTTTGTCTTATGACGAGTAATATTTTTTTATTGTGAATCTTCTCTGATTTTGATTTTAACTTCGTATAGGGGAAGGCCAGTTACAAGTGCAATGTATACGATTTTCGACGACACATATATACGTAATTACTGATAATAATCTGATAGGAAATTTATATAATTGTAAAGTGTTTGAGAGTACGGCTCGTGAATGTAATTTATTGAATGTTAACGCGATTATCGTGCCATTCATGTGGACAAAATTTAAACAAACATAAAGACAGAGAAATTCACTGAAGGTTGTAATAAAGTGGGAAGTTACCTTCAATTTCGTAGATGCAAACTTGATACTTATTTTTCTCATAATCTATATTAAAAGTAGGTTCGGGAGATGTACAGTGTACACACTATACCAAAGTTAGGGAATAAATTTGGTTGTTCAACATAGATCTTTAAATAGTTGGTGCGTCATCGACCCTTTCTTATACAAGTCTTCGAGACATCATAAATGGTATTTTTATAAAATCATTGCCTAAAGAAACCGATATACGTAATAAAGTATCGTACATATAATATTTACTTGTAAACGCGTTAGTTTTACTAGTGAGTATTGTTAAAGTGTGGTGATTTGTCGGGATTCATGTTATACGTTCTTAAACTATTTATTGTAAATTGATTTTATTCAAAATAGTTTGTAGCTAGCGAAAGTTTCACTATGACTCAATGAGCTCGTGTCTTATACATACTTCTCTTTTAATTTGTGCTGTGTTCGTTAAGTAACTGTAAATTGTATTAACTGTATATTGTCGATAATATGATACACAATATTTATTTATTGATTCGCTTAACTAGGTTCGCTTTTAAATACTTTTACTTAATTGGGTATGTTTTTAAGGGAAATCTGGCTGGGATTATAATGATTTGCTCAATTTTTATGTTTTAAATAAGCTAAATTTTTACCACACGACAAGAGACCGTTTATATTTTTTGAATTTGTGTGAATTTATGAAATTCATTACAAAATTCTTTGAAAAGCTTCGTCTATCGCTACTTTTAGAGTTCAGGGTTTAATCGCATTGTTACAGTTACAGTAAAAGTAATTTTACGTTGTTAATTTGTTCCTAAATTCGTACTTACGATGTTCATTTCTACGAAAACTATAAAACCCTAGCAGTTTTATAAAAGATCCCTTGCCAGATGTGAAGTTCATGATTGGTTTGTAAAATTTTATAATCAATTAATTAGGTTATTAAAAATAAGTTCTCACCCCTAGATCTATAGACGCAGTCCGTAACATTAAAAAGAGTCCGTAGAAACGATTAATTGAATCTTATATGGGCAATTTTATTTACCATTGTGTCCTATCGATTCGAAATTTATGAAAATATAACTATAATTAGTAATTTAATAAGGTTAGGCGAGACGATATTGTCATAAATATATAAATACATGAAATTAATAAAGCATAATGATTGTAACGCAAGTTTTATTATTTATAATCCTAAGAGATGATATTAAATGTATTAACTACTATTTTCAATGCTATTACGTCCCTGTTTAATTTGTTTTAATGTAATACGAAGTCATCAAACCTGTAAATAAACTTAGATATCGTTCGATATTTTCTCTGATAATTGTTTACTTCAAACATATTTATTGAATATAATTATTGAAATAATACATAATTATAGAGACTTTAATTTAATAAGTTAAGGTACATAATGTATAAAAAATGTCCACGCGATCCACAAAGTAACTAATGACAAAATAATGATTTCGCGTGAGCCTTCATCAACGATTGGTCTACAGTTCAACGCAATCTCGAATTACTTTTCCGTTTCACCGGCTAGGTGGGGCCTAATTACTTTTTAATAACCAATGCACGCCATTATTCTTCGTAAGGTGAACTAATGTGATTTGACAAGTTTGAAATTGTAGCTATTATAATTTGCGGTTTACTATTTAGTAAATTGCTTATATGATGAATATGGCGGAAGTCCTTTAAAAATTAATATGTACCGCAAAAAATATTTAGAAATGTATCTCATGGATTTTGTATTTATATGTCCTCAAAATTATTTTTTTTAAAACCATTTTCTATTTAGTGTTATAAATAGAAAATGGTTTTCGCCTATTTTGTCATCAATTTAGTGAATGAGATAATAATTTATTACTTGTTGAACGAAGTAGGGATTATTTTTAAAATTACCGTGAAAATGTCGACTTGTCTTATAAGAATGTAGACGACAATATATTATAGTGAATGATAGGGTTCAAAGTTCAACATAAATTGGTCAGTCAGTCATCTCAATGTGTCACAATGATAGCCAAGTGTTATTTATGAGGCCTGATGTGCGATTGCACTTCATTCAGATTGGGTTCATGGCCACTTCAAGTGCTCGCGATCTCAATGTTTTACCAGTTATACATTTTTTGGATGTTATTTTAAAGTATTTCACTATAATTTAAATTAAAACATATTTTTTAGATAATAATACTCTGTTCGCGTTTCGTAGTAGCGATTACGAGGAAATCTCATACAAAATTAAAAATCGATGAAGATTTATATACTATATCTGCAATAGATGGCGTTGTACTACATATATGAAACTTCTTTACTATTAAAAATCGTGTTACTGAATAAGACCATATTATATGTAGTAGACATATTAAGTATATGAAACGGAAAATTTTATAAGAACAGTCTTGCAAAACGCTATCACAAGATAAAGACATAAATCACATATAACATCTCTTGCGCGTCCTTGCCTCATAACATTCAATTTTATTGACTGCAATAAACTAAACCAATGTTTAAATCAACACTGTTGTAATGGTATACACCTCGTAAATATTTTACCTCTCATTCACACTTAAACGTTACTGTATAAGTGGAGTAGGGAAGCAAACACTTTCTGACTGCAACAGAAAATAGTTAGAGTATGATTCATATTTTGTCATGCTAAAAAGGTCTGTAATCCTTAGAAGTATGACTTCTTTTCGCTTATGTGACAAAATTTATAGGTTTTAAATGGATCTTTAAATCGCAATAACGATTTGTTTATAGTTTGTTAAGCCGGCGAGCCTTTGTATGATCTTAATTTATGATACATTATTAAGACATTTATCATTTCGGTGTGAAAGTCCTTTTATGATATCAGATTGTATTGTAACATCTTGAAATAGTTTCATTGTTTTTTATTGAGGCTATAACATGTATTTTTAATATGTAAGAATTATTTGTTACATTGATTCGAGGGTTCTTTATAAATCCGGTATTTTTTTTTAATTTTCTGATGCAACTATAATTTTTATTTCCAACAAGATGCGACTTAGTCTTGGGATATGATGGGTATTTTGGGCATTCTATATATTTTACTGGTATTCATTCCAATATGAGATTATAACGACATGTTACATTTTAATGACAAACACTTAATTTAAAATTTTATAAACTGACATCGTTTTATTGATGTACAACACTATTTGGTACCTTAACAAGGTAAATTGAAAATTCAAAAATTGGCGCGTAAGTCAGCCATTTTGTTGAGGGCGGACTCTTCTATGCCCCGCCTCCACCACACCCAATTGACAACCACTCGGACGCAGCCCAATCATTTATTATATCGTACGGTAGGCACCACAGGTATGGGTTCTTCTACTATTATTATTTTTATTAGTACTACTTAAAATTAACACTATCTTGAATTCCTTTATTACACACGTAACTGAAGAGTGCACTTTTTCTTAAAATACATAAAATGTTGTTGTTCTTATTGTTATTAAAACGATATATAATATTAATAAATCCATTATGTATAAGAACCTGAGAAAATGAATTGCCACGTATAAATGAGCTCTCTTTCACCTCCTATAAGTAATTAATTACGTGAAAACGACTTTCTACTTTCTTGAAATATACATAACTTAATTCTTAATAAAGTTGGCATAATTCTTCAGAATGTTTAAAAACAACAAACAAGTGGTCATTTGTACTGTAAAACAATATATAATATCTAATAAAATAATGATCTATATAATTATACATACCTTAATATTATATATTTAATGAAAATTATAACCCAATAAAAAACTTTGGTATTTAAAAAATTATATTTACCTCATTACACAGAATACCCAGTTCTCCATTCATCAGAAAATCACAAAAATTTTCTATAATCCTATTAAAAATTAATGTATTTATAAAACTAAAATCACCATAAACTTGAGTACAATCTTAAATATAACTTGAATTAAACATTTGTAAGTAACATATAAAATACCTTTACATACAGGCAAATAACCAAGAACATCCCATGAACAAATAAACAATAGGTAGAAAGTAAAGTATTAACTGCAGATTCTTGAATTAAACAAAATCAAGCAAACATATAAATTGACGAAAATTTGCCGATACCAACCAAATTACATAAGAATAAAGCCTTTCTAAAATACTCTATAATAATATTTATAGTACTTATTTTTAAGAAATACTATAGAAATTAATTTTATTTTCGTCGATATCAACACAACTTGTTACCACGGGATACACAGCAGCGGTATTTGAAGATGTCATTCAGCGACATGTAATCATCTCCTTTCCTTATATGGTAAGTTATATCTCTGTCTATCTCTTCTCTCAGCTTCCTCTAGTAACAACAGATGTTACGTCACGATTTTAAGAAAGTATGAATTCAATATAATAGAGACACGTATGTTCATGATGTTCTGAAATTTAAATAAGTTACCAAAAAGATTACACTAAAAATAGAAAAAGTAAATAAAATAAACGGTCTTAATCGATTTAAAGGTATTAAAACTTTTTTTTTGTCAATACACCTAAGAAACACAGTGAGACCAAGTATATTTTTAGTAACTTGACTTAAATGTAATAATATTATGTAGCTAGTTACAAAAATTACCTACAATCGGGCATAAAATACATGCTCTGTTATCAGACGAATTCTAAAAATCAAAATTATTATATCATCTCAAACTGCAAGTTCGTACAAAGTTTCATCGCAATAAGATAATTATAAGTTAAAATTATCTTCCAATATGTTATTAGAGTATTGTTACTAACAAATGAAAATCATTAATAATAATGGGAATACGCCTTTATTGTTCTATATAAG